>JAUZNK010049710.1:0-16084 GCA_035046665.1 Euphysa ruthae
CACTACTTTATAAACCAAGTTTGCACTACTTTATAAACCAAGTTTTCACTACTTTATAAACCAAGTTTGCACTACTTTATAAACCAAGTTTGCATTATTTATAAACCAAGTTTGCACTACTTTATAAACCAAGTTTGCATTATTTATAAACCAAGTTTATAAATGTTTTACTTTATAAACGGGGATTCGCAGAAAATTTAGAATTAAAAACTTTAAATAAGAAAGAAAAATTCAGTAAAATTTCTAGGAGTGTTGATTGACCAAAACCTAAATTGGAGTATTCATATCAAAATGCTGGAAACTAAATTATCTAAGGGAATAGGAGTTTTATAAAAGTTTTTTTTTTAAATTTTACATCACGAAAATTATTACACTTTAATTTTATTCATAGCTATTTATGAAAAAAATTAATTTTCATTTTAAAGGCATGTCGTGTTTTGAACTTTAATGAAGAATGTGAAAGTTCCAAAACATTAATGCTTGTTAATGTTTTTAAAAATAATTTATATTAGTATTTCTTTATACTTACAAAGGGGTCTATGGAACGATCGTAAAGTTCTAACTAACATACATCATCTTTGATTTCCCGCGAACATCTTTTTATGAAATTTTTGTTTTTAACGTTATTAAAATATTGTTATTTTGTAAATACTTACTATGTATGTACATCTTATCTTGGCGAAGAAAAATGTTAACCGAAAAAAATAAATAAATAAAAAGTTTTAATACTTCGGGCCAACAAGTAGTTTTGAACTTGTTTATTTTTACAAGATTATTTCTCTGATATTTTTTCTGTCACTCAGAAAATAGATTGAACTTATCAACTCAGAGTGATATATCATCACCGCGCTGTTTTTTTTTTTTTTTTTTTTTTTTTCGTTTTTTTTTAATGCCATGTCCTGCCTCGCCCGCTCCATTCTTAGACAATATTGATCGCATTATACAACAGGTCATGAATCAAAAACGGGTTGCAGTTATGAAACAAATGAAGGCATTTTTGGAAACTAGATTGTTTAGTCTATCTGAAACTCTACAAACATGCTAAAAATACGCATTGATAAAAATAAATAAAATATAAAAATATAAGACGAAAATACGGATAATACAGAAAGTTATTTAAATAAAATTTCATGACATTCTGAACAAAAGTACATCCCTTTTTGTGCACTTATTTTAAATATTTAAAATATGGATAAAAATTACTTGTTTTACCTGATTGGCTATAATACAATAACAAGCTGAAATTATGAAAAAAATGAAACTATTCTAGAAACTAGACTGCTTGGGCTATCACATTAAACATACGAAAATAAATGTCGGTGAGCATAAGTGAGATCATTTCCTAAATGAAATTTTTTAAATAAGTTCAATTGTATATGTAATAACTGTGTTATTTCAAAAATTCTTGCCCATTTTTATTCTCTATAACACTTTACAGGACTTAAAAAAGTATTACTTAGATAAAATTTCACAAAATTTTGAACAAAACTAATACAAGTCTTTGTCATATGTAAATATGGATTAAAAATGCAAAAAATGAATGATGCAAAATCAATTTGTCAATCAATAGGCGGTGAAAAGCTAAGTAGGTTTTATTCGTCACACAAGGATTTCTCTTGCACCATATAACAAACAAATTATATACTTAAAACTCAATAAACAGTTCAAAAATTTCCCTTCTACACTGAGAATTATATGGCAGCAATACAAGATTAACACCACCCATCGTATTGTTATAATCCACAATTACATATAGGTTTTTGATGTGGTCACCAATTGTTCTGAAAATTTTGTGAGAGACCACTAAGTTTCCCTCATGGATCGTAGATAACATTCTAACGATTTTTGTGTATTTTTTTCTGTAGTGTCGTTCCAATGTAATACCATGACTCACTGTTTGTATTCTTTAGTAGGGGCACAACCTTTTATTTTCATAGTGTACCATAAGAATTAATGTCACTTAGAACCAATGTTGCGGCTAATTCTGGAGACGTATAATAGTTCTATAGTGTGACGAAATATACAGTAATAAACACGCGAAGAACTCTTATAATTTTCGAAAAAAAAATTCTCAGGCTCAGGATACTCGGTAAGCCCGTTTATACAATATAAGAAAACATTTACCCTATTCTGCTTTCACAACACATATACAATTTTATGTCATATCGTTCTCGTTTAGACGGGATGTATATGCTAAAACTGAGACACCCCTTCCACAATGAAAGATATTCGTCAACAGCAATATTTCGTTCGGGAATATATACTGAAGAGAATTTCTCTGAAGCATGACCTAAAAGCTGACGTAACTTATGTAAAGGGTCTTTAACATTGTAGTCGATAGAAACCCTAAAATGCAATATATAAGGATTTTACAACGTATTTTTCTAATAAATATTTGTCTAAACATTTGATCCGCAATCCAATACAAATCATAATCCGGTTTATGGTTTATACCCATGAGTAGAGTGGATGCGATATTGACCTAAATTTCACCACCATCATCGTCTTTCCACATTATAAATACTGAGCGTTCTTTCTTTCTCACACGTTTTGAAATTTCAGGAGTACTTTTCATTATCGTGACATATTTATTGGTTGACTTTACTGTTATATTTATATCCTCGTCTTTGAGAAATGGTTTCAAAATATCAACAGGGCTAGGTATTGTTTTTGGATTTCCTTTTTACAGGCCTCGCAGCGGATTTTTTTTTTGAATGTTTATGTCATTTTTTCCCAAAGAATTACGATGAAAATTTAAGACGCAAATTTAGTAAAATTAGGAAATCATTGACAAAAATTTTCATGAATAAGCAGATGTGATTTTATTGCAGATTTATACATAATAAACATAAACTACTTAACTTTGCTTTAAGTTAACCTTCAAATACAATACAATGCAAGGAAAGATTCAACTACAATAAAAAATGGTGGACATGTCGTATTAAATACTAACATCAGTTTCAATAATTAACATGACTTTATATTAAGATACGAAAACAAATGATGAGACCTTTATTTTGATTTTATCAATAGCCATACAAAGCCTCCAATTGATTTACTTCTTTAAGAGGTATACATAATCAAATAATGTACATAGATTTTCATAAATAATTTTCGTTAGCTAAGTAATGACAACGCTATATTCAAAATAAAGGATGCTCAAACACAGAATCAAAAGAACATGTCAGGTAAAAGAATAAATGACTTGAAAGACAAACTTAAATCTAAACAAAATGTAGATTGGGTTAAGACATCGCAATGATAAACTAATCAACTTTGAATGCCAAACGAAATAAGAACAACAGTTTGAATGATTTCTCAATCACAAAATAAGTCTTATGTAAACAAAGTGAAAAAGATTAGATCTGATGACACAAAATTATTTTTTTCAAAAAGAAAACGGGAAAGTAAATTATGCATGTGACATATTTGATGTGATTCAATGTTTTGATTTTCATTGGTAGAGCGCCTGTTTAAAAATATTAATTGTCAAACTTTAAAACTAATACAACTTTGAAAAACGAGCATGAGATAAAGAACTGTATAGTCACTATAACTAAAACATAATTTCCAATAGTTTAAACTATCGGAAACAAATAAGTCAAGCCCTAATTTTTCTTTTTGTTAACTAATTCATCAAGAGTTTTCTCTAAAGTTCTCTTTTGTTCCAAAGACAAATTGATTAACGCATGGGGCTTGACTGTTCATTCTTTCACAAATACAGGGTTTTCAATGCATTTGAAATATCTTGGTTTGCCTCGGATAGTGCTTTCAAACTGCTTGACACAGTCTTTTGTATATAAGATATCATCATTCAAATTACATTTTGTTTTTTCCTTCTCAGCTAGACCTTCTTTTTCTTGTCCCTTTTGTTTTTTTTCAGTCTATTTTCGTTCTTGATCGGCCTTGATTTTAGATGATATTTAAAAATGCTGCCTTCGTTTGTTATTTGCCGATAGCATGCTAATAGCTGTCCACCCTGACATAGTTGCTTTTTGGTTTTTCTTCTTTAGTAGTAAACACACCGCAGTAGTCAAGATTGTATTTCCAATACGAGTTATAATGGTGCTTTTT
Organism: Euphysa ruthae; assembly: GCA_035046665.1. Classification (NCBI taxonomy): domain Eukaryota; kingdom Metazoa; phylum Cnidaria; class Hydrozoa; order Anthoathecata; family Corymorphidae; genus Euphysa; species Euphysa ruthae. Next base: position 4,075 of record JAUZNK010049710.1, read on the forward strand.
CCTCGTCGATAATCCATTTCCATATAAAAACACGATTGGGAAATTTCCATGATTTTGTACAATAAATTTGCGATCTCACTAGGTCAACTTACTCGCTTGGTGTGGATGAGGTTTTTGAATACAGCTTGCGACCTCTTTCCAAACACCTTGGTCAATTTTCTTTTCTCGGGATGAAAATATTTTGAATATTCAAATGTCTTGTTGTTGAAAGAAAAATAGAAGAGAATTAAGCATGTTATTTGGCAACCACTATTCGGGAATTTCTTATTATATAAAGAAATCATAATGTAAAGCATGAAAAAGCACGAGAGATCAAATTATACTTCAATGTGAAAACAAACAGTTAGCCCCTCTTTACTCATTCCCTTAAAGAACGGGAAAATGATATCTCATCATATCGTATATCCTAATAAACTTGCTACACTTTTTCTTTCTATTGAAAATAGATTTTTTCAATGGCAAAAGTATTAACTATCGCAGAGTTAAAAGAAGTCAATAGCAGTTAAAACTTGACAATTAAAGGGTCAGCACAAAACATCTTTGACAATTGGTAATGAAAATCATAAAATTATTTGATTTTGAATTGAAGATAATTTAAACACATAAAGATAGAAGATATAATTGAAATAAGATAAACCTGAATACAATCATGTTCTTTGATAGTGACCAAAATTGAAAATTACCTCTATACTGTTTTTTGGTTTGAGATGTAGTGGTTTCATCCAATTGAAGCGTAAAAGGCTGACCAGTAAAATCGTCTGTCACGTCTTTCCTTATATAAAAGGCGACTCCAAACTGTATTACAAACTTAGTTTTTGTCTCCCTTCGATGAAAACTCATCGCAATTCTTTTTTCTTTGAACCTGGAAAAATTCATTTGAACTTATCATTTTTACTGTTTGTGCTCGCAAACGAAATGATTTGAGGAAACTGGATCAAAAGCTTGCAATGTTTCTGTATTAATAGCTTGATCAGCAAAAGGTAATGTCAAACTTTCATCAGATTAAGTTATTCCACTGCTATTCGAAACAAAAACTCTTTGGGATGTCTTTCCTGGTAACTAAGCCTCTTTATCAATGTGAGGTTTAGTCTTCCCGTGACCTCACTTGAGGCAAACCAGAACTGTCTATTCGAAAGGGAATTTGGAACACTTTATAAAATGCACTTTTTGAACTTTTGTCTTTCTTATTCCAGGTGAATTGGCTTTCCCACGCTGGGAGGCAACATACCATTTTTTTTCTATCCATTGTTTAGTTCCTTAAAAACCAAAATTGTCAGACATACCAAATTCATAGTGAATTATGTTACTATAAGTATTTAAAAAAGCATGACCAACACTTTTTCTAACACAATAAGAATATTTACCTACATTTAAAAAATTGTGAAAAACGAATATATAGGAAAAGTAGGATAAGTTTCTTGAATTTTAGGAAATTGATTACTGATTTTCGAAATTCTGCAATAAATTAGGAAAATTAGGAAATTTAGGACCGCTATGAGGTCTGTTTTTACACCGGAGTCACCACGGAACTGCATTTTTCCCAAAATCTAATCATTCATTTGAGGATTAATACTCCAACCATCATCAACAGTGTTATTTCGACTTATCCCACCACGAGTTCTCGCACCATGTATGCAACTGGTTCATGGTCAGAACCACTGCTCACTTTGTGTATGCAGTTGAACATTTGAGAAGTTTTTTTTTAGAGTGAAGCCAGTGTCAATATAGTCACCTCTTCGATTTGATCTTCAACTTCTTCCTTTTCTGAGTTGGCTAAAAAAGGGAAGATAAATTAGTTAGCTAAGTAACTATATTGATTATGAACAACTTCTAAAACATCATTAGAATTAATATTATGTTATGTAAACAGCTTTGTTTTAATAGATACAGTATATAAAAAGAAGAACATTCAACCAAATTTAAGAAGAGCTTGGCTGTTTTTTATAATAAATAATTATTTGTAAACATGAATAAATCATTTATCACGCATACCTGTACATGATGAGGAACTTGTTTCAAAGCCAGTTAAACCAGATCCAATGTCATCTTGATAAACTAAAAATTGATATTTTTGAGTTTTAGAGCCACCATATTTTAAAGAAAACTTTCTTTAAATGCAACTCCAAACAACATTAAACCGAGCTTTTATCTAGAATAGTATTCTAAAATAAACACCTTATTCCTATGATGTACATGTATTTACGTCATTTGCTATTTGTCTGGACGTATATGTACGGTGTAAAGGTTAAGACACGAATTTTGTTTTAAAGGAACACACCAGAAGCAGTTTAAGCATGAATGATATTACTGTACGATATTTTGTCGAAAATTTATTTTTTTTAGGAAAACGATAATGCTACTTTTTCTACAAATGACCCTATTTGAAGTTTTGAAATTTATTCTTATTAAATATCGACTTCATTTAAACATCCCTTAAAATTCCCCATCATAAATCTAAATTAAATTTTTCCGTTTACTTTTATATTTTTAGAAGTTTTATAATATTTCAGTGTTTTGATTAATATTACTACAATGAATGATGATTAATTTTAATTATGGGTTACCTGGAAAAATATCAATTCTGAGAATATTTTTTTGCTTTTTGTGGTATATGTATCATCATAGTTGAGCGTGGTAGTTATTATTTTCTTCATTGTAAGATTGTCTTTTTTTACATATAGCAGAATTTTTTCATTAAACTACTAATTTGTATTTTCAGTTTTTAGGGTGCATAAATTTCTAACTAATAATAAAATAATTTCTTTTATTTTGTAAAGTAATTTTTTTAACTAAATTTTTAACAAAAACGGTTTTGTGAGGATAAGTATTCATTAAAGCTAATTTCATAGGCCAAACTTTCTTTAAATAGTTGTATTCAGATAAAAAAGTTTGCGGCATAATTTGTGTACCAAAAACTAAACAAATAGCCTTAAACAAATTAATTAATGACAATTTCTTTTTCCTTGTATGTCATCATTATTTCCTTATATTAAATCAAAATCCTTATCGCTTTCCACATTTCACTTACATTCTTTTTCTGGTTATGGACAGTATTTTTTCTTTAGTCCTATATGTCTGTCATTTAAAGTTATCTTTATTCTTTTACCTAACCATGTCATTATTGTATTGTTTTATTAGGGTATTATAGGCAATTTAACTTGATTTCAAGGTATAAAGTTTGTAAATATTTGATACTTATTTATTAAAAATATCTTGATTTATTTTATTGTAACTTCTTAGTAGGTGACTTGGCATGCGTGTCAATGTTTGGAGACGTTGATAGGGCTTTACTGGATATAAATTTTGATTGGCTTAAGGGTTTGTAAGGATACAGGATTTGTCATGTATTTTTATCTTAAAAAGAATAAAAGCCATCTATTTAAACAATTTCAGCAGCGTGGTGTTGTTTTTTTATAATTTCAAAGCGCGTTAAATATTCTTTCAAGTACTACCGGATTAAAAGTTTAATGGTCTCCCGAGTGGATTGCGGAAACATTATTTCCTATAGTTATATTTATACATAAGTAGTGGTGACGGTAATTTGTTGTAGGATATCAATATAAAGATATTTAAGCGAGCAGTATAATATAATATTTGTCATACAAAATCTCCATTGCGTGGATGTAAAATGAGTCTAGGAAATACACACAATTTAAAATAGATTTAAAATATATATTCCATTTTCACGTATTTTTTTATAAGCAACCCGACTTTTGGCCTCCTAGGAAAGTTGCTTAAAAATTCCCTTCAAAGTTATAGGAAAGTTGCTTATAGGTTTCTTAATATAATAACTTTTTTTTCGGTACTTACGGGGATCTCCACCTTAAACATTACTTTTTCAACTGATGTCGTTATCAAATAAAATATGTAAGTTATTCACTGAGCAGAGATAAATCTTTATTTTAACATAAAATATCAAGGATAAAATTTATTTTTTGCTTGCATAAAAACTGGATCCTAGGAAAGTTGCTTAAAAAATTTAATGTTTTGCCTAGGGTTGCTTATAAACCGGTTGCTTATAAAAAAAATACGTGTAATTCTTTTGTTTAAATCGAATACAGTTCTTTCAAAGAAAGATATTTCTTTTATAAAAAATTTGTTCAAAATATTATTCATACGGATTCCTCTGGCAAGAAGATATGCCCTATATAGCACATATATTCCGCTCGTTTTCGCTTTAAAAGACTGCACTTGATACTAATTGATGTATATTTTATGGTTTTTCTTTTTCGAAATGTTATCATAAATATTCTTATGAAATTTTCGGCCGATGTCAAGCGAAAAGAACGACATTTTTATTTGTTCCATGTTTGAGAACTCGCCCTGTTTACTAAGATTTTCTATAGAATGATAAAGACAAAAAAAACCTCGAAATTACTACCTTATAAAGGTTGGGAACATTTGCAAGAATCACTAAGTAAACTCTATCTTCATATCATCGGTTAAAGATAGCTTAAGCTTCTTTGATAGAAAAAAAGTCCGAGAGGTAAATGATAATTTGAGAGATTTATGAACTGAGCACGATTTTATACTTATTAGCAACGATTTTATATCAACTGAATTTTTATGGCGCGATGGCGTGCATTTAATTGATGAAGACACAAACATGTTAGCAAATAACTTTGGCTATAGGATGATGATAAGAATAACAAGGAATATATATAATAAGATTAGACGTAGAAAAAGAAGCATCAGTATAAGCAAACTGGGAATGAAAAATTATAAGAAGTTAATTATAAAAACTCTAAATACAAATTCATCCGCATGCATATTTGTTAACGAGTACCTGAGAGATATGTTAGATGTATTAGTTATTGTAGAGACGAAACTTGACAGTAGTTTTCCTGATTAATAATTTTTATTAAAAGGCTTTTCCAAACCATTTGGGCATTTATTTATTTTACAACAATTTTTTATTAAGTGGCGGTTTTAATATCTAAGTCTCAGATAATTTCTTAAAAGAGTTCCTCAATACGTTTGATGCTAAAAACATAGTGATAGGTTATACTTGATATAAAAATCCACAAAATACAAGGACAGTTGACTTGTTTCTAACAAATAGCTCTCATATTTTCAAAACACTTGTTACAATATCAACTGGTTCTTCTGGTTTCCGCAAAATGATGATAATAGTTCTCAAAACAAGTTTCTCTAAACATAAACCAAGACAAATAATTTATCGGGACTATATAAAAAATTTGACATAATCACTACTACATTCTATGTTTGGGATACAGATTAAAAACGGTATTATCAAACCTAGAGCACGATCTAATGGCCATAGAGTGGTTTGAGAGTAATTACATGAAGTTAAACAGTGATAAACGCCACCTTTTAATATCAGGATTTAAATATTAAAGTCATTTTGTAGATTTAGGAAATACAACGATATGGGAAAGCCAAAATGAGAAACTACTCAGAGTTACATAGATAGGAATCTATCTTTTGAAAATCACACAAATAGCATTTGCTGAAAAGTAGGTAGTTGAATAACTACATTAATTAAAATAAGTAGAAATACACTCTTTGTGAAAAGAAAGGTTTTATTTCGAACGTTACATACTTTACATACATACGCATGTATTTACATACGTATGTACTTATATACGTATGCATGCATGCATGTATGCATAATGATAATGAATCTGATAATGAAAGGTACTTTTGTGATGGAAACCTAAACCTAAGTAGCTTTTGAAAAATTCTCCAACGTTCACATATGTAAAGTATCTTGTAAGCTGCTATCTTTAACAGAAGTGGAGATGAAAAACACTGTAGATGAGTGACGTGTGCAAGTTAAGTTTTTATTTATTTACTATACCTTTACCAGAGTACTGAAAGGTATATATAAATAAATAATATATTTGTTTTCATATTTTCTTCTTTTGCTCCTATTTTTCTTTTTCAGTATTGGGACTGGCTTTTAATTTTCTTAAAAGTCCCTTTTATGCAGTTAGGTAAGGTTATATATAGTGAAGGAGTATAAAATTTATGTATTTTTGTCAAATATTAAGTTCCTCGTCGCCCAAACTGCTATTTCCGAATAAAAACAGTGTTTTGGATTTTCGTTTATAGCGTCTTTAAGGTCAGCAAAAATATGGTGTATGTATGGCACGGCGTTAGTAAGTTGTTTTGAAATATATTTTTATTGATATTATTGTTTATAGAAATTTTTAAAGAAGAAACCGTTTATCATTTTTTTTTTGTTCTATAGTCAATAGCTTAAAATTTCTCCCAAAGTTATAAAAAATATTACGCTAAGTGCTAAATATTTTAGAGTATATTCAAATATGTACCTCTAGAAGGAACTAATAAGTTAAATTTTGCATTTTAAAAAACTATAAGTACCAGCAAAATCTTTACAGTAATAATAAATAATCGTCTATCGTCGTCTCTCAGATAGTCATTAGACACATCATCAAGTCTAGCTAAGTCAGCTGCCTCTAATAAAGCTTCTTCAGTTACAGGGAAGAACTTACATTCGCTGCCGTGATATTCAGGAAATGCAACCATGTGGTTAAGAACTCTGCTGGTTGCTTCAATCCCTTTTGAGCTCTTACTCTATGAGAATTCCACATTTCAGCAAAAACATTGCATTCTCTTTGAAGAACCGATATGAAAATAAATTTCAGTATATCTCGATCAGACTGTGATTGAGGATCGTAGTAGTAATTGTGTTGAAGTGTACAAAGTTCCATTTTAAGAAAAATTTCCATACGTTCATAAAGATCTATCAAACTCCTTAGCTTTGGTTAGCATATTCTTCATCGTTTGAATATGTCTTTCTGCCATTCCATCTGACTTTGGTAGTGTGGACTAGATGATATGTGTTGAAATTACCAATTTCGAGTGAATTTCTTGAACTCTTTTGATGTGAATTATGGACCATTCTCCTTTCGAAGTTTTTCTGGTATGGCCATTCTTGCAAAAACCATTTTGAGCTCTTTTATCACCGTTTCTGTTCTAGTGTTGTATAACTTCTCTGTTTCCCAGTATCGGCTATAGTGATCAACTATAATGATGAAATCTTGTGCATTCCAGTGAAATAGATCTGTACCCACTACTTGAAATGGATAAACTGGTATCTCGCTTGGAATCATTGGTTCTTTGCTCAGTTTTCTTTGGTTATGCTGACATGTTTCACATCTTTTTACCATATCTTTGATTTCCTTGTTGATGTTTGGCCATAATATTGTCATTCTTGCGCGTAATTTTGTTTTCTCGATACGTTGATGAGCTTGGTGCAATCTTTTCTTTACTTTAATTTTGCATAGAGAGTGGAATTATGATTCTCACAGTACAGCCATGAAGTTTTTCTCAATGACTGCATAATTCAGTTTTGTTTTTGTCATCGCCCTCGAAGCATATGCTATTGGTTGCTCTTCTTGTGGCAATACTGCTCCCAGTCCTGTTTTGCATGCATCCACTTGAATTGTGACTTCTTTTTTTACATCGTAATATTTTAAGTTCATCTCCGAAATAAGAATTTTCTTTATCTTGTTGAAAACGTCTGTATGAATTTCTGTCCAATTCCAATGAACGTTCTTTTTCAGTAATTATCTCAGTGGTGATATTACTTATGAAAGATTTGGTAGAAATTTAGCAGTGTAGTTTGTCATCCCTATAAGTCTTTGAATCACTTTTTGTCTACTGGTATTGGCATATTGCATATTGCTCTGATTTCTCTTGATCTGCCTGAACTCCTTCCTGTGTGAGTCTATATCCAAGATAGATTAATTCCGTTGTTTTGAATTCACATTGTCTATATTCATTATTAATCCATATTCCTCAGCTCTAACCAAACATTTGATCAAGCTTCATCATGTTTGTTTCCATTGGTTCTCCATATGAGTATGTCATCTATGTCCGTTTCAACTTTATTGATGTCTGAGAAGCTTTGATATATTCGTTTGTGGAAAACCTCTTGCGCCGAATGTATCCCGAATGGGAGTCTTTTGAATCTGTATCTTCCATTTGGTGTATTCATAGTTGTCAAGTAGGAACTTTTTTCATCCATAGGTATCTGCCAATACCTTTGTTTGCGTCCATCTTTGTAAACACTTTTGCTCCAGCTAGTCTTGTTGGTATCTCCTCAAAATGTCGATAATTGATAGTGTTCTCCTTGTAATATTTTATTGAGATCTCTGAGATCCAAACATTTGTCTTCTCTACTACCACAAGTGAGTTAACCCACTCTGTTGGTTCTTCCACTTTTATGATGACGCCTGACTTCTCCATTGCATCAAGTTCTTTTCTTACTTTTTCATGTAAAGTCGCTGGAGCAAGAATGATGGGTTGAGCATTTTCTCTTAGTTGCATATGGTATTCAGGTTCTAATCTTCCCAATCCACTGAAGACTTCCGGGTAAATCTTGAGGATTTCTTCCTTGAGAGCAAATCCTGTTTTTCCTTTTATTCTTTTGATTTTGATCTTGTTGAGTGTCGTTTTCTTGTGTTTCATGAAAGAGTTTATTAGTCTTCAGGTCTTGACATGTCTTTAAAACTCAACACTGTTTTACTGTTTGTTTCAACTACATACTTGTCGTTCTCTTTATAGTTTTATGAAAACAGCTAAAGTCTCTTGTCCCAAGTACAGGAATATTATCACCGCCATATCCATAAAGTGTTACTTTGGTTCTCTCGAAATTCTTGTTCACAGTTAGTTGGTTGAAGACTCTTATTGGCATGACGTTCACTTCAGCTCCTGTACCTATCTTCACTTTCACCTTCTTGTTGTTTGTATTATTACTGTGGCTTCTGAACTGTTGATTTCATCATCCTTGGTGAATTTGCTTTTTACTGTTTCAATCAAGTATTCGTTTGTTGTTGTTTCTTCAATTTTCATTGTGCTGCAGCATTTTTCCCAGTGGTTCTTCTTTTTGCTCTTTGTGTATATCTGACCATACGCAGGACAGTTCAGGGGTTCGTGTATTCTGCCACATTTGTGGCAATTCTTCCCCAGGATGTTTTTTTTCTTCCTCCATATGATCCTCTTTTATAATAATTGTTGTCCATATGGTTCCTGTCTGCTTGGCAGTTCCATTGGTTGTAAATGTCACGTCCTCTGTCACCAATCAGGAACAAGAATGTGGAATATTTTTCTTCCTCTGTCTTTGATCTCATCAGTGCATTCATGTAGAGCTTCATTGTTTGCTTCCATCTTTTCCATGTTGCAGTCAAATTCGATGAGTCAAAACCTATTTCAGTTGGTCTTGGTAGTAGGCTTTCCATGTTTCTTTATACTTTTTATTTGCGTGTGATTTTTACCACTTCTGGTACCATGTTATGATTTTCTTTAAATCAGAGAATACTCATTATTATACTTTGAGTTTTTTCTGTTTTTCATAAAGATTATTGGGTTTATATATATTTACAAAACTCCTTTGAGAATAATAAATAATTATGTTATCATTAAATAGTGCAATTAAATATATAATTAATTAGTGTAATTACTAAAATTAATATAATGGTCCCTAAGGGTAATTAGTGTAATTTCTATATGCCTGTAAACATGCAGTAATGCACACTGTTCATTAAATGCATCCTGTGATCTAAACTCATCACACCAATGCTCTTCGAAATTTTGGAGGATACTTTTGAAATTTAGGCTTTTTAATTTAGATTTTTATCAATGAATATGCCAAGAAACTTTATTACGTAATCTCTTTTAACGCTATCTATTTTCCATTTAAGTTATCCACTCCGCAAGCATTTTTTTTGTAGTGATTCACCGGAGTGTCCTGATGGCTCTTTTTATAAGGGTGACATTTGTATCCCAGTATATTTCTGGCGGAAACATGCTTGTGGTTGGAAGGACATCTTCAGAATTCTGATACGACAACATGATAAGGAATACTTATGTGTTTCGCACCCAACAAACATTTCAAATAGCGTTGTATTTTTATTATGTAACGATAAATTTTAAAACATCAGGCATATGTTTTGTGACGACTTGGGCTCATGGAAGAATAATGGTTCTCCAAAGAAACACACTTTTTTGAAAAATAATGAATTAATCTTATGTAGTTCTGAAGAATTCAAAACGGAGGAAAAATCGGCTAGGTTTGTGTTAAACATGTTCACTATCAAAATATTTCAAGCCTTGAAAGATCGTGTCATCATTAAACGGGGGCTATCTTTAATTACGTTCATTGGTTTTACTTGCATGAAAATAACTTTCAGCGAATGACTTCTGCCTAATTATTATGATATTAAATTGTAAGCGACGACTGCCAGCTGGAATTGGTTGAGCCTTAACCACCCAAAATTCAAAAATTTAATAAAACTTAACTCGATTTCAACCACTTTTTTTTTTTAATCTTTCTCAAGTTACAAGTCGTTTTGGCTTCATATTTGGAGGATTGGTAATGAGTAATTTCAAAAAACAATCTTTTCTCTGGTGACGGCTGTTTCAATAGCAACTTAGAAATGATGGAGTTTTCAGTTACCATAGCAACTTCTGTGAAAGGTTTTTATAGATATATTATTATATTTTAACGAAGGTTGGTATTAAAATAAATATATTTTTTGCCATTCATTAAGTACAAGGCATCTATAAATATAAACAGCTTTGCATCCACAAATAAATAAAATCTAGCAAATAAAAAATAACTTAATATCATTTCCATTTCATAAATTAAATGGGAATTACATGGATTAATCTTTTACCGATATTACCGGGAATATATGATATATCCTTTCTGGTGTTCTTTCGTATCTGTCGCAATTTTTTCGTGTGTCGCCTGTACTTATTACCTGCTTTCGTTGCAGCGTAACATTCTCAATTGTGCTAATGACGTTTTAATCATCTAAGATAATTTACCACAACATATATCGGAAATTCGTCGTAAAAATGTTTACGCCATCATTGATTCCAAAACGACATCTCATAAAAACAACGTAAGTTGTTGTACCTTATGAGAGAAAAGTGACGAAAATTTTCCTCGAAAAGATTTTCCCTGATTAGGCATACCACAAAATAATGGATTTTGACATCGCGACTGTTTACTTTGTTAAAACATTAATTTTGGTTCTGTGTCAAACTGCATACACACTCTTTTACAAAAAGATTTCAAAAAAAAAATACCGTTTACACTTCTGTGGAAAGAGATAGCAGAATCCTATATTTTTATTGCTCTACAATTTTTTAGAATAAAGTTAACCCAAGGGTATTACGAAAAATACCTTTACTTATATTTTTAAGTCGATATTTAACTCATTTTAAAACATAAAAAGGGAAATTTAAGGAGCTATTTAAGGCTAAAAACTTGATGTAGTTTTGTATACTGGCCATGATCCAACATTCAATATCTTTAAAGAAAATATCAGTTTAACTCTTTCGATACTGCGCCACTTAAAATCGTTCCCTCAGGAACGATACATATAAACTGTTGCTATGGCTACAACTATTCGTCAAATGACTATATTTTGATATCATTAGAAAGCTCTGTAAAAAACCAATCAAATGACCAATCAATCAATCAATCAAATGACCAATCAATCAATCAATCAAATGACGGCAAAAGATAATTTTTATCTTTTCTTAAAGTAGAGATTTAGACTTCAAAACTTTACTTAATATCAAAAACAAAATGGCGAATCGAGTGAGCAGAATATCCCTTCAAGATCCAATAGATTTTTACATTAAAAGCGATGATAGCGATAATGATTCATGCGTTGGAGGTTTATCAAGTGATGAGGAAGATAAAATAAATGAAATGTTGATACATTTTCCCTCCAGTTGCTTTGAAAAGTCCATAAAATTTATATCTTTATATTTTACCATCCCACTTTTTTTTTTAATTTCTTTTTTCTTTTTCTTTTTTTTTTTGTAGCAGGCTTTACTAAATTTACATATTATTTTTAATGATACCCTTTGAAATTTTGGATATTTTACTGAAGTATACATTTGTTTCTCTTATCTTAACTCTTTTATTGGTCTGCATGAGTGTATATGTTCGGTTCCCTAAAAAACTGTTTCTCATTTTCAAAAATTTGTGATCAGATCACCT
>JAUZNK010049721.1:0-16082 GCA_035046665.1 Euphysa ruthae
AGTCAGCAAGCATGACAGAAAGAAAGCAAGCCAGCAAAACAAGCCTACAAGCAAGCAATCAATCAAGCCAGTAAGCCAGCTAGCAATCAAGCCAGCAAGCGGACCAGCAGGCAAGCCAGCAACCAAGCCATCAACTATGCAAGCAAGCAAGCAAGCAAGCAAGAAAACAAGCAAGCGAGCAAGGAAGCAAGCAAGCAAGCAAGCAAGCAAGCAAGCAAGCAAGCAAGCAAGTAAATAAGAAAGTAAGCAAGCAAGTAAATAAGTAAGTAATTTAGTCTGAAAGTAAGTGAGTGAGTTAGTGTGTAAGTTAGTGAGTTGTAAACAAGCAAGCAAAAAAAAAATAAAACATGCAAGAATATTTCCAAAGTAAATATTAATTTCTATATTTGTTTTATGATTATTTTAAACTATTTGTAAATCACATTTATTTTACTTGGAAACTTAAACATTTTGCTCCAATCTCAACTATATTATCTGCAACATCTTGGTCAGTTAAAGTGGGTGTATTGGGACGTCGCGAGATATCATTAGTTCCGCAATGGATAATAGCAGCTTCAATGTTTTCATTTAGTAGATTAGTTTTAACATAATATTTTAGTTTGGTGGTTTTTGCTCCTGGAAAAGTGTTGAAATAAGTATGGTGGCTTGGTGTATCAGTATTTAATCTTTTAGGGGATATTTTATGGATTATATAGGTTTTTCAGAGCAATGTTAGAAGAATTTTTTTAATTAGAATTGTTATTTGGTTTAATTGTATGTTTAGGATGTTTAAAGACATTTATATTTGTGCGTTTTTAGTTACATCAGGATTTTTATTGTCAGCATTAAACGCATTACGATTTGAGTTATATGAAGAGTTAAAATGGTCGTCACGCACTAATGCGTCCTTCTTTAAAACTTTTATCATTTCGAATAAATTTTTAACTTCTTCCGTTAAAAACACATTTTCCGATTCTAATTTTTTTAATAAGGCAAACTCTAGACTCATCGGGTTGTTATCAAATAACATGGATGTACATGATAGATTAATGATATCATCGGTATGTGATTGTGATTTTGATTGTGGTTGGTGAGTCAAATTTTTGTTGCATGTAATCAGTTATTTCTATAGTTAACATTGAGTTTTTTAGAGAAAATGAAGGAGTTTGATCCAAAGTTTCCATAGAAATATTCGATACGAATAAAGATTTCTTACCAGAAGTATTGACTTTCTCGACGATCTTTTCCTCAGATATTAGCGAGTTAAACTTTTCTTTGATAGTAGATATGCTTTACTTGACACTTAAGTGCCTGATAACCAGTTCCTTATCAGGTCGAAGATGTTTCTCACCTCGTAAATACGAAATGGCAGAAAAAATTATATCGTCAGTTAATTTCTCGATAACACAACCGTCCGCCATTATTATTATTATTAATTGCTTAAGTTGCAGTTGATTTTTTACTATTGTCTTTAACATGGCAATTTTTATTGGCGGTTCTCTCAATTGAGTGAATGTTGGAATTCATCACTTTGAACGGTGTTACTTTTCATAGATTTGCATGAAATTTTCGTACTTGGCGGGAAATTTATGTGTGTGGTAGAAAAGTTCTTGATCCGTAAAGAATTAATGCGCGAATAGAATTTTTACAAGGTGGGAGAGTACGCAGAATTTCTTTGCGTTAAAATTGGATAATTAGGGCCATCGTTACTTTTGAGAAAGTCTTATTAAGGAAATTTTTTTTTGTCTGGTTTTTTCATATTTTTGTGAATTTATATTTCAGTATAAATATTCGGAAAAAAAAAACAATTAAGCTCACAACTTAAAAGTGGTCTAATAATATACTTTTTGGAAAACTGATGACAGTTAGGCCTCTAATACCAAAGACTTTGCTGAGTTAGATATAAATCATATAATTCTTATATGCCTGGAGACTACCGTTCATTTTTAAAATTTGGCAAAATGATATATAAGACACTATTTTTTGTTTGCCCACATGTCTAATTTTATTATACAACATTTCTAGGTTTGCATGGGATAATTTTTTTACTCATGTTACCTAATCAAATTTTTATTTTTCAATTGTCACTTAAGCCTGCATTAAAATAAAAATTAACGCATGTCGTGAATTTTACTCTTTATAAAGTCAAATATTTAGCACTTTGGAACCCATAAAATATGGTGTGGAAGAGAAAAAGTCCTACATAAATCTCAAGCCTGAGAGAATTTTCCTAACCTGAATACAGCATATTCAATAATATCTATGAAATATTAGCTACAAATTTTGTTATCAAATACAGTTTTTTTTCACGTATTTGTGTCCAACTTATGTACTTCTTGCTTCGAGTTCTTTCTGAACTTTTAACTGATACCCGTATCCTTTTAACAACATAATAGCTGATGCCAAAACAAAACTTAGACTTAAAATTATTACGCAAATACGATCTATTGTTTGTGCAACACATCTCCAAAACTCCTTGTAGTTATTAACTTCCAATTCATTCGTTGATCGGTCAATAACTGCATTAAGGTTCAATTGAACCTTGTTAATGCCTTGAAGGTTCCCTATTTCTTTCATTTCAGTTTCTTCTTCACTAGAAATTTTCCTTTCTGGTGTATTTTTTTTGATTAATAAAACTACTTGCTCTTCTAAATGCACATCATTGTCAGTTTTCTTTTTAATTGTTTTTGTTTCAAAATTCGTTACCTTTAAGTGGGAATTACATAAACCCAAAGACGGTCCCACATAACTGAAAGCTAAAATACGTAACCATCTAGGAATAGGCGTGGTTCTGTGTAAATTTGTTGATATAATATTAAATAACAGTGTTACTGAAAGCAAAACCATGCAGGACATAAGATACTTGGTGATTAGAGGGGAAATATCGGAGTTTATTGGAATACTATCTGATACTATCATGCACAGGAAGCTGAGGGACAGAAAGGATTCGATTGCTAAACTTATCCGTTCACCTGTCTGATGTGGCGAGGAGAAAGTCAATATGGAAAAAAATGTAATAACCATACTTGGTATAATAACGTTAAATAAGAAGAAACCAGGTTGTCGACGTAAATGAATTGTAAACACGATGTTTGGATATGGTGTTTCACAACAACTAAACGAAATAGAAGTAATTGTTAGAAAATTGTTTAATTGTGTAGAAATTGTTTAAATAATTAAGATTAAGAATAACTAAGAATATCGATATAGTCCCACTATATCGATATAGTCCCAATAAGTATAAAAAAATTCCAAATTCCTAAGAACTTCGGAGTTTGGTTTTTGATTATTTTAAAGTACGCTACAAGGATTAGAAAAAAAATTAAAATATGTTATACCTATATCGTACTATTTCTCTCACTACTTTAGCACTTATCAAATCGAATTCAGCACTTTCTTGGTATGAGTTTAAATCAGCTGTTTCACTGTTTCTGTATATGTTTATTTCATATCCACTAAAGGCCCAACTTCCAAAGCGAAGATAGCAGTACTGGTCATCAAATGGAAAGAATTTAATATCAATATTACAGCTGCTTTTGATGATAGCCGGAGCATACCTATAAAATGAACGAATAATAAATTTCTTTACACGATTTAAATCTGCTCTTTAAGAATTCTATCTGTTAATTGTTTATGCCGCGGTTCTACTCAGAAATTTTTTAGTTGGCATTCTACCCGGCAAATTTGGAGGCCAAATTCTACTCCATAATTATGGAGGTGGAATTTTTACTTGGAAATTGATGATGCGACATTGATTCTACCCGGAAATTGTGAAGGTGTTAACTCTACTTGCTGTATATCTTAAAGCTGGAATCTCTACGTCTCGAATTTTATTCGCTAGACAGAAAAAAAAAAAACAATAGCGGTTGTACTTTGGCAATTCTGTTTGTTTAAATTTTTGTGTGGAAGCAATTCTCATCCTTCGAATTTAGTTAAAACATATTTTTCTTTCTTTTTTTTTTTATATCATATTTTTTCATGGTTTGTCGAGTTTTCCTTTGAATTTGACAAATATTTAATCCAATAATCAAAATTTAAACGTGCAGAATGTTGAAAAAATTCAAATAATTTTGGGTAGAAAAAGTTCGAGTTTGCAGAATTTTTTCGATGCTTCCTTAAAAGGGAAGAAATAATTCTGAAAGAATTGAATAAAAATGCATTATGAGAAAATTTTAAATTAAAGAATTTGATGCATAAGAGAAAGCGTAGAATAACGAATTCTATCTCAAAACTTACTCGAAATTTTATAGGTCTGCGTTTCTCAGAATTTAGATTCTTTAATTTTAAAAGAGATCGCCTTGTGTTCCGTGGTACAATATTCTTATGCACCAAACCACGAAGTCCTAATAAAAAGATCTATGGTTCCAGCTCATGATGTCCTAAATTTTTGATACATCACTTAAAATGATAGGTTAGATATGGGAGGATTCTATCCAGAAATTTAATCGCAGAATTTAAGATTCTCGACAGAAATATCTGTGATATTTTTTACTGTAGAAAAATTTGTTAACACCATAAGAAATTGTTCTACATGCTTATTTTTACTTTTTTTTAGAATTTTATTGTGCTGATAAGTGTGCGATTATTTACCATGTATTCAGACCATCAAATCGAATTGATACTTTAGTCTTGAATTGATACATTGTGCCTGCATTGATTCTACTTTGTGCGCTAGAAAAAAAAAATTCGATATTCAAAATTAATTATTCAAATGCTCCTAAAATTTCATGAAAAACATGAAGACGATTCAGAAATAGATCTAATTTACTTAATGAAAGATTAAGCTAACATTTCAGAAGCTTTTTGGGAATTTATAGAAAACGTTTGAACTACAATGTTTGATAGAAATGCTGTAATATATTATTATTTAAATAAGGGGTTTAATCCTATTAAAATCGGGCTTGTTGGCTTGTGTAGAAATGAGGGGAGGGGCACAAAGTACCCAGGGCGAGTTGTTCCGCATTTACTCCTAATCTAGTACCAGTGTTATTAAGGAACTTCGCAAACCATTATTTCAACTCAATAAAAACACAATAACAGTCTCACAAAAAATACTCCACACGATTGTCTCTTTTTGTGCAAAACATGGAAAAAAATTATAAAATAAACTTCATTATAATAATCAGAACTTCATTATAATAATCAGATTTTGACCCCGAACCGAATTTAATTGTAACTGATATTGATGTTCTGGGACAATAAAGTTTATATCAGTCAGTGAAATAATACTAACTTATTATATAAGACAATATCGGGTAGCCAAAGTTTCAATGGATCAATGTTTATCAAGGAGATGTTGTTGAACTGGGTCGGATCCCACGTAAGGTGATGATTATTCCATTTCTGAAATTAGAAAAAAAATAAATTTAATTTTAAAATGTCATATTTTTAAAAAATTGATATAATTTCAAAATTGTTTATTTTAGAGATGCTTGAAAAACCTATAGACAATCCATTAATAAAAAGAGAAATGACGAATCGAGTGACGATGACGAGACTTTTACCACCAAAAAGATCTAAAACATCGGCAGTTAAAAAAAGATTTTGGTGAAGTTCAGAGATGATTTAATACCTTATCATTTGCATCCAGGAGCAAAAACACAGCATAAATCTAAAGGAACAGATTTTGAATTCGATGTTATAACATTTTACCACAATATTTGGAAGAAAATGTCCGAAAGTTGTGAAAATGAGCATTTTGGACTTGATTAAAAAACAACCTACTTTCGTTGCTAACTCTGTAAGTTTCAAACACATATGAATAACCAATCGAAAATATCCTTAATGATAAAGATGAAAAATCTCAAAATTAAAAAGAAGACGCAATTGACATGAACGTTGAACAAAGCGAAACCCTTCTAAGTATCACTCAAAAATGTGCTGCCAATATGAGGAAAAATATGATGAAATCATTCTCTGTGAGTCAATGTGATCATGTTTATTTAAATTTAGCTGAAGTCAAACTAAATTTAAAACAAAAACAAGTAGGACTCATTGAAGCTTCGATTGGCGAAAGATTGAAACTTTTAGCAAATGCTTTTAGTGCTGGACACCGAAAAACTATCAATACACAAGTACAACAGCAAAGCTATAATGATTTTTATTGCCAACAGCCTTATATTATGCCAACAGACTTCCACAAACGTTGCAAGTACTATCAAATTCTACTCTTGGGTCTCAAATGTGTTGTAATTGTAATGAAAACAACAAAATTATAAAAACTTGTAGTTTAATGTGGGGATAGCATCAAACTACAGATGGAAAGGTTACGATTTCGATTCCCACCTTTGGCAGAAATTTCTTTTCCATATTATCTCTGAGTTTCTGAGCAAAAATGCTTAATGCAATGTTAGTTCAATTTAGTCGGGTGGTTTGGTTGAGTGAATTTCCTAGACGCAAATGGGCTTTCTAACTATTCCACCATGTGGGGCCATCTGGAAACATTGTCTTGGCAGTTTGATGGTTCCTCACATTAAATATAACAATCTCATCTCTCTCTCCCAACTAAGTTTTGATCGACTTCTGTTTTTCGCCTTTCACAAAAATTATGTAATACAAAACAAACATAAATAACATTTGTCAATTTTGCGCAGAAATACCTATTGGCCTTAGCAAAATCCTCCGCCTAGCTTTTAATCTTCCGAACGCACACTATATTTGGTTTCGTGGACTGAGCAGTATTTGGTTAAAAATAACCTCTTTATTCGAGGAGCAATATTCGAACTCTTTCATTACATAAGGCAAAAGCGGATATGCAGGGTCTCCAAGCAGAGTTTAAGGTACACGCTCTTCGCCAGGTAAAAGTTCTTTATAAAAAAAATTTGATTTTTTCTAAAAAACTTTTTTGAACTTCATAGTTAGTGAAAACTCTTGCGTCGTATAAGCTGCGTGGCCACTTTAACATCAATAAACTGGCCAAATTTATTGCAAATGGCTTGGCAGTTTAAAGAGTAGCGCATGTTATAAGAATAGCTGTCATACGCATTTTCCACCTGTTGTTTTATGGGGATATATGTCCCGTCAATGCAACTTATGGCTTGTGGAAAACCAAACCGTTCCAAAAATTATGCGGTTGCAGTCGAAACATCTTCTTTTTCAACAGAAAACATAATAAGTTGGGGGCCTACATGATTGGTTATTATATACTGGTTCTTTCTTGGATTATCTTTCGCACCATACAGAAATCAATACTAAAAGTTTTTGCTGTCATCTTCATCGATCCCTGATCTTTCAAGTAATAAAGGGAAATTCCATCTCTTTTTTTTAAATATCTTGCCGTACTTTACATTATGTGGACTTTGTAAACGGTCAAATAAGCTCCAAATATTCGTAGAAATCACTTTTGGACATTCTTACATTTGCATACCACTCTGGTGAAATTTTACCCCAGCTAAGGTTCTCCCGCCATCGACCTGTTCTTCTTTCTTTTACTCACACTGTTTATCTACTACGCTGAAGTCTAAAAACAAAGAAAAATCTTGCTAACGTCAAGTAATTTTTGGAAAGAAAAATATGAATGAATATGTCTTTTTAGCTTATATATTTTCAACAGAACTATAATCGTCATTTTTCCAACAAAATTTACAAACCTGTTTTTTGTGTCGATATCGTGACAATTCCTTGTTTCTTGGAAAAACGGCTTCATTTAGAGCATTATTTAAATGCTTTGCTGAATTATAATTTTTAACAAAACTATTTCATGAAGTCTAAAAAGCAGTAATGATGAATTCAAAATTTTGCTGCATTTTTTTCCACTATGAAACATTCATAAATAAAAAACTTTATAACAGATAATGCTTCATGAAATAAATGTAATTTTTTTTTACTTATTTTGTTTCATTTGTATTTTTTACACAATGCCTGGTACAACAGTTATGTATTGTGGGATGGAAACATCCAGAAGAACAAAATCAGTTAGCATATTTAAACTTTACGCACTTGGTAAGCACACAGGGTGTCGGAAGCAACTGTTTGGTGAAATTTAAAAAAGACGTGCAGTTAATGGCAAATTTAAGAAACAAATCGAAAACAGTCGTGTTTACACATGTGAAAGGCATTACCAATCTGGTTGTATTATGGAATATAAGTAAATAAAGTAGATTAGCTTATTAACTTATACAATATTACGTTTTGACCATAAAAGTGGAAATCTAAAGACTTTGACTTAGTTTATTAAGAAAGAACACATGAAATTTGTGAGAAATAAATAAAAGTCTTTCCTTTTTAGTTGTTGAAAAATCGAAGACAAAAAAGGAAAAACTTTTCAAACGTTCATTACCCTCACTTAACATGCCGAAGCTACCAGCCTGAAGAAATGAATCTACAGAAGGAACGTTGTAAACTTCATGAAACGGTTCAAAACAAAAATTATTACTATATAGATTTAAACGCTTGTTTTTGGTATGTAATACTTTACAAGGGAGCTTCTGAAAGACAAATTGATGGTTAAAAACGTGTTGTTAGTTATTTTTATTATTAATGACCATTACTTTTTGATGATATTATTTCTAAATATGCCGACCGGCCTATATTTATCACCAGTTCGCGCGCAGAATGATGAATTAAATTGGTCTCTCCAATACAGTAGCCAAATCTTATCTTTAATAACAACATACACGCGTAAAATAAACGTAACAGCATATAAAATAACTGCTCAGGATCCAAGACTGTGAAGGATATCAAATATTTTTCCGTGTTCTTAGTTCTTGCCATCACTGTCGTCTAGATCTCTGCTATATATAGCATGGTAAACAAGCGAAAAACTTAGTATAAAATAAACAAACACAATGTTAGATGTAGCAAAAACAAAACAAATATCGGCTTACCATTTTATTGTTTCACCATCGCATTCTCCACATGATAGCATGCAACAAAGTCCATGTTTCCTACACGAACAAAGATTGTCTAATAAGGGAAGCTTCGTCGTCATTTTGCACTTACATTGAGTAACTTTTAGAAGGCTTTCAGGAGCTACTTCTTTATCAGACTTAGTTGGCATCAGCATTGAATTTTCATTGTTCCATCGCCAATCATTTGGATCCGTTTGTACAAAAATGCTCTCGATATTTATTTCACATAAATCATGTAAATTACAGTGTGATCTGCATACACATCGGCAAACAATTCCTCTAGACCTTTAATCATATTTCCTAAGCTACCCAGAAAACTTATATAAACTTAATGCGTGGATTCCCCCTAAACGAAATATAATTTTCAACTTCAATAACTCCTGTGGCCTTCAACCAAAGTCGTTGGTCAAACCTAACGCACGGTACTGTGACGTTCAATGAATTAGTTCGATAATGAAAACTAAAATACTGACTCATCAGACGAGTTCGAATCAATGATCGAAAGGAAAGACACTGAAGATTATTTTTTACCGGAATTGAACTTGTAATACCTTGCATGAAACCCGACCAGTTAGGTCAAGGATTATCAAGTGAACTTGTAAACCCAGCAGCATGCCAAAGAATGCTGTAGTTAACCTCCTTGGTAAAGGTAGGTTCAGTTTTCAGCTGGCAACTGGACTTTAACATCAAAATCAACAACCCTTGCATTGAAAACGCAATAAAAGGATGTCGCTGAATACTTTATTGTTAATTACTTTGAAATTTATTTTTCTTTGTTTAAGGCGAATCACTGTTTTCTTCGAAAAGCTTTGAAAAGCTTCGAAACCTTCTTCATGTGGGATATTAGGATAGAGAGGTACACCGTTAATAATACATCAAAAAAAAAAAATTCTGGTAGAAAAAGATTACCGCTCAATTTCCTTAGAAAATCGTTAGTGTCCTGTATATAAAAATTGACTTTTTAGCTAATTTTTGGAGATTATAGTCTAAAAAAGAGGAGTTATTTTCATTGTACCCAGTGTTAGAAATGAATGAGCGACCAGGAACGGAATGCAAGCGCTTATGGATTTTAGGTAGTAAATAGAAGCGTGCTAATCTAGGATTATTGATCAACACCCTTTCAGGCAATCTCCTTGTACACGTTCCTATCACTCAACTTCTTTTTACTGCACTTCACCTCATCAGTTTTTCTTGATCAAAATGATTATAATCTCATCATAATTTTTTTTAAAAGCTTTTTTTTTTTTAATTTTATTTCCGTTATTAATATACATATATTACCTGTTCAAAAATTAAAAAAAAAAAAAAGTGAATAGAAAAGAAAATTTAAACTACAAAATAGAAACTCCTTTCCAGCCAAATACATTGAGCTTGAAAATATTTCTATATTTTAGAACCAATATTTCAGGCAATCTGGGCAAGGTCAATTTGCTTATTGTTCTTTATAGCTAAAAAAAAATCAAATTTCTATCGTTCCAGGGTGAAGCAAAATAAAAACGTTTATATAATAAATAAATTATGGTAATAAAATTTTGCGTGAAAAGGGAATCAAAAGTTAAATTTTAAATTCAAATTATTTTAAATTTTTGATCGTGTCATGCATCTGTCTTTTTTTCTGTCAGACCATTTTTAAATCAACAAGTTATAAAAAAGCTGTATATATCAAATAAAAGAGTATGGCTTGCGATTTCCACAAAATTCTTGGTAAGTTTTTCATTTGTCTCAACAGCTGCTACGGTATGACTGTTTGAGATTTCAAACTTCATCAATTCCTGTTAAAATTTCTTAAATTTTTTGACATGATAGTGGGAACAGGATATATGTCAGGGGATGAATTTTGACATATTGCGTCATCAATGAGCCGAAAAAAATTCTAAGCTACACAAAATTAGGCAGGCAGATACTGCAAAATATTTTGAAAGAAAATGACAAGCTATTTTAAATGTTGCACGAAGTCTAAATATCAACATTCAAAATGTTTTCAGTTCGTAAGGTTTGACATATTGAGCCCTAATTTAACCAAAAAATTCCTGTTAACACAAAATTTGGCAGGCAGATGCTAAAAATAACTTAAATAAAAGTACACACTTCGCGTTCGCGAGGAATGTATAGAACAGCATCCGTCTAATGCCGAAATGATATTTTTTTTTTTAACTTGGAAAACAAGATAGCCTACTTTCTAGATTCCCTGCTCGTGCCAGGCCTTTTTTTATAAAAAACGACGATTTCCCCTTGATTTGCTCAAAAGTTGTTCCCATTGTTATCATTTTTTTTTTTTTTTTTACTTAAAAGTTTCCAGGCGGACTATGCGATTGACTCCTCTGCTAGATAAGTTAATGAGTTACCTGTCGCACCCAAACATTGCTGACCAACGTCTGTTCTCTGTCATCCTAATAAAAAATATATATTTTCAAAACTTAACAAAAGAGAAAAATATTGCTTATAATAAGTTCTAAAACCCATCAATAGAGCAGGATGTAAACTTTTTAATACAGAATATTACCAATAGAATAGTCAATTGTATAATAGTTAATATTTGGATTGAGATTTAATTTTAGAATGAATTCTTGCTTGATAATTTATGTAAATTCATGTTAAAAGTGTTAAATATTGATAACCACCTAAATAGGTTAAAAGGGCAGTATACTCTCGTTAACTGGGACCCCGGATAAATAGGACGCCCGCTAAGAAGTACACTTTTTCCCGGTCCCTTGAAGCAAAAACTTCGCTTAAGTGGGACATTCTATCCAATGACTTTATATTTTTTATCAAGACGGAAGACATTGCACTGTAAGCAAAGTTTTATAAACAAATGTAAATATTTTGTTGAGATCTTTTCACGTGTGTGGTCATGTTGTCTCAGCTGGGCCATAAAAGGAAGTGTGCATCGACCCCGATAACGGAAAAGTACTTAAACAAATTGACAGAGGCAAAAGTCTTTCATCTGTTGCTCGTAAACATGGAATACTAAAAAAGATTGTTTCAAATTGGATGAAAAATAAGCAACAAGTATATGAAGCTGTTGATTTCAATTTTTCAACAAAAAAGAAGCACTGATTCAGATCATCCACGTACAACACCTTGATGAGGCTTGTTACAAATGGCTATTAAATGCAAGGAATCAGAACATCCATGTATCTGCCTCGGATTTGAAAAAAAAAAAAAAACTATCTGTTTTGCAAAAGAGCTGGAATTGACGAACTTTCGTGCAAGAAAAGGAATAAAGCGTATCTTTCAAAACAAAATCAGGTACTTCTTTTTTTAATAACAATTTTCCTCATTTACCCAAAATACGACCCGAAAACAAGTAAGTATAAAAAACACGATCTCAAGATAGAAAGGTCTATTTAAGTTCAAATTTTCACAGTTTATTACTTATAACATATACTAGGAGTTGGACTAAAATAACAACATGATTATTTAAAAGAAAAATTCCAAAATTTGTAATTTAGATATTCATAAAATTCATATAATTTGATCTAAAAAGGTTTCCTGCCACCTTGAACATATATCGAAAGTTCTTGGTTTAAAATATCAATACACTCTCTCAGCCCTTTGAAAATTAACATACGTGGGACTTTCATTCCTTTCTCGTCCCCTTCGTTTACTGCTTTCCCGGTGACACGAACCGTACATCCATGGTTTTCACTGGCTTGTAAAAAATAAAAAATTGTTTGCGAGAATCTTCCACTTTTGCCTTCCATTAAATGACCAACTATGGCGTTGTTCTTTCCGTGAATAGAAACAGCAAACTTGTTCTTTTCGTTTCCTAGTTCCATGCAAGCATTTAAGACATAATCTTCCTTTGGTGTCCAAATTATTTTGTATTCGTGGAAATCCATCACAAATGATTTCATTTCCATTTCTTTTTCACAAATGATTGGGATTTTCGTATCATAAGATTTTCCATATTGCCTTGCACACGTTTGCGTAACACTGTTTGAAGAATGAGTCAGGGAGCTTGACGAAAAAATGAAAAAGGAAAATCGCCCTTATCATTGACAACTGCACAACTCATCCACAAATCGGGGGATTAAAAGCAATTGATCTTTTTTCCCTTCTTCCTAACACCACCTCTGCCGTTCAGCCGATGGACCAAAGAGTAATCTGTTCCTTTAAAGCAAAGTACAGAGTGAAAGTGATCCAAAAGATGATTGATGCAATTGATAACAAAAAGGAGCTACCTCAAATTTCTCTGTTGGACGCAACGAAGATGCTGGTGTTACCTTGGGAAGAGGTTACAAAGAAAACCATTCAAAACTATTTTAAGAAAACAGGCTTTACCGAGATTGATGACAACACATTAGCATCCGACGATCCGTTCCATGCACTGAAAAATAGCCTCTGTCACCTTAATAGAATGGATGAAAATTTCTGAAAGTTTGCTGCTGAAAATCGAAAAGTTGCCATCGATAGAGGCGACCTCTATCGATGGCAACTTTTCTGTAACTCAAGATTTTTTGTCTAGTGTAGAAATCTTGTCGGATATTCTTGGAAACGATGTCGAGGAAATTCAAGAAGAGGAAGACAATGATCAAGATGCAGCTCATACTATAGAGAAACCAACTGTCTTTGATACTTTGATGAACTACTCCATGATTATCGATACTACCGAACTGAAAGCGCTTACGATCAAGGTTTCTAGTATTGTAGAAACTGAAGTAATTGCTAAAAGCAAGCAAACAAAAGTGATTAACTTTTTCTCTGCTCGATAAAAATTTATAGCCGTATGTTGTTATAGGAAATATAGAAAAAGTTTGAAAGACAAATATCACTGTTTCTTGTTTATGAATTTACGAAGCCCTGTAAGTTTTAAAAAAATCTTTCGATAACTGGGACAAATTGAGCCTTTTGAATAAAATCCTACTTATGAGGAGATTCGGATAAGTAGGGCGCCCGCTAAGTAGTACACTTTTGATCGGTCCTTTGTGTGTCCCACTTAAGGAGAGTATAACGTATTTATTTAAAACTCTGGATATTTGAAATATATCCATTTAAAATTTATAGCAATTTATTCACATGATTATTTACAAACTTTGATTAAATTTAAATTTGTACCTCGTGTAAAAATATTTATAAACGCTTACCAGGTTAACTAATTGAACATACGCTAAACCGAATGTCATATTAACAGGTTCGGAATGATTCAACGTTGGACGGACAGAATTATCGTATTTTTTAAACAAATGGGATATCAACTTTTCTTCGTGAACGTTGGCAATTTGTCTCGTTAAAACTAAAATAAAACAAAATTGTTTTGGTGAAAAAATTTTGGGATTCCCTTAAAAATTTACAGGATGATTGGTGATTCACTAGACCTATTCAGTTAAGGAAACTAACTATAAATAAGCAATTAAGTTATTGTACGAAACAAGAATTCTTTACAATGTAATCCATAAAAATAAAAAACGAAATAACAATAAGTCACTTATCTGAATTAATTAGATATGATATATTCAACTTACCAAAAAATACCTGCAAAAGTAAATCGAACTTATTTTTATTTCAACATCTTCTATTACTCTCGGGTGATAAAGGAAATTTGGTCTCCTTTTACAAAAAGAGGCATACATTTCTTACGCATTTACCTAAATAGCCTTCTTCCTAAAATATAAGAACTACGTTATGTTGCAAAAATATCTGACGTTTCGATTGTAGGTATTTGCGAATCCAAGCTAGACGAATCAATTTCAAATTCACAAGTAAATATAGAAGGATTTGATATTTTACGCCGCGATAGAACCAGAAACACTGGTGTTGCCGCTTGTTACATTAGAAATGATATTTGTTTTATTCAAGTTATTATTTTTTCAAAACGTATGGAAAACGTATAGAAAACGTTTTCTTCGATATCTTACTCCCAAATCTACAACCAATAAATTTAGGCGTATTTTATAGGCCACCAACGCAAAATAAATTTATCGAGGAACTATTAAATGACTTCAATAAAGTTAAAATTGAGAAAAAAGAATTGATAATCTTAGGAGATATAAATCGATTACAGAGTGGTAAATACATATTTGATAATAAATCAAGTTGGATCAATTTGTATCAACCTACGGATTAAAACAAATCATTAAATCTCCTACTCTTGAAACATGCGAAACTTCCACGCTATTAGATCATATTCTTGTCAATAATATTGAAAAGATATCACAAAGCTAAGAAAATATTAAGAAAAAATCTGTCTCAAAAATACTAGAAATTTCGATCTTTTAAAAATTATTCAGCTGAAATTTACAAAAGAACTTTAAACGATATAGCATTCTCTACCTATGACATGTTCTCTGACATTAATTTAGCAGGTGCAATGGACAATTTAGCTCCTCCGCAAATGCTTTACCATTAACTTAAACGTAGCCTGAAGTTTAAATTTTATCCCAGTTATACAAGAACCAATTTATGACATACTCAAAAACCATAAAAAATTCTAAAGCACCGGGAGTTGACAATATAAATGGTATATACTTTGAAAGATGGAACAAAGATCCTTTATTTACCGATATCACATCTATGCAATATTTCGATCTCAACAGCAACATTTCCTGGCAGCTGTAAGAAAGCAAAATTAAAACCTTTATTCAAAAAGGATGTAAAACAGATTCTAAGGATTGTAGGCCAATATCCCTTCTACCTTTAATTTCAAAAGTTATTGAAAAAGTAGTCCATGATCACACAAACGCTTTCCTTACTCAATAAAATATATTATGTAAGTATCAATCGGGATTCCGCAAGAAACTTTCCACATCCTCCGCTTTATCAAATACTATAAATTGGATCTTATTTAACTGATAGAACATTCAAAATAAATATAAGTGAGGTGTTTTATGGTTTATGGTTTAAACCACCCACATCTTGAACACCATGATTTGGCTGTTCACCCTATGTACAACACATAATTTAAATAATATGGTAAACAATTTGCAATTTCTTTTTTATCTTCTTTTTATCGTTTAGCAGCTAAAATATTAATGTATCTGTCATAAGAACATACATATGCCGAATAATGAAAATTTTATATTTTTATTGGATCACACAAAGCAGATAGCAATATGATTCCATGAAATTTGGATCTAGCATGAAGAAAAAAATGTAGGATAGGCTGCAACGCAGAAAAGTATTTACTGGTTCTGGCTAATCTCTGCAGATCTTGCTGCTTTCAACATTGTTTTCAAATTCCATGAAATGCAATATAGCACGATATGATAAAAATTTTGATAAAAATTTTGTTTCAGTTGTACTGATATATATATA
>JAUZNK010049732.1:0-32893 GCA_035046665.1 Euphysa ruthae
GACCCTTTTGTGGTTGAATACATCGAGCAAATAATTGCTAAAACATTCAAGAATCAATACATTGAGCAAGCTGAGTCTGAGGCCCTCAATGGTGGCGTTAATAACATCCTTGATAGGCCTTTTCCAGAAGATGTTAAAGTTATTGAAGCCTCTCCAGCCTACTGCATTTAAGACGCATATGAAGAAGGAAAAATCCTACCTGCAACTTGATCTAGATGTATACTACACATATCCCAGTGCTCTACCTAGACAGGAGCTACATCAATAAATGGGACATAATCTTCGGGAAGGAGATAGAGGAAAGCATCAATGGTCGTTGATTCAACATGTGGCCAGTAGTAAGAGGACTGGATATCACGAACAAGTGTGAGGTATATTGGGTCTCGTTTGCAAAAGAAAAGATCTTAGACTAACCATAGGTATCACCTCGGAAGTATTATATCCAAACGAACACTACAAGTTATACACTGTTGTAGGTAAGTCTGCTAAAGAACCCCTAGTACCGGTGACTGATTAAGAAGGTGTCTCTGACCACACCTGCATTAAGGGGAAACTGTTTTTTGCTGGAATCAGGTTAGCACCAGCGCTATTCATGGTATTGATCAGCATATTTGGAAGGTGGCTCAGGTTGAGGCTAAAGTATGGAACAGCCAAGATGCCATAGCAGAAACAGGCAAGCATCATCATTTGGATATGCGAGCAGCCTATCAAGTATGGAAGATTCTTCCATGGGAGGAGTTGGTGATGCTATTTATCTTGTGCGTGAGTATGGGTTCGTTTATGTGATCGGTATCATCTTTGGCTTCTACGAGCTTTTGATAAATCCTAATTTTTTCAGTCTGTGTTGGGTGCACCACCCACAAATCTGTGAGCTCAGGTAGATGTGTGTTAAGATTGCTCTTTTCTTGAACAGCTTCCACTTAAGTGTTATACATGATTTAAAAAAACCCGCATGTCTAACATGGGTATATGCTAACTCACAGAATTGGGAGCGCAGCGGTAAGCCCAGTATGTTCAAGATTTATGATCTTTTCCTTACTGGCTGCTGTTTGAGTCGCATTCTTCAATCTCTCTGTTATCGGTCCTTTCGTTGTAAGAGCTGCTGAGACGGCTTGC
Organism: Euphysa ruthae; assembly: GCA_035046665.1. Classification (NCBI taxonomy): domain Eukaryota; kingdom Metazoa; phylum Cnidaria; class Hydrozoa; order Anthoathecata; family Corymorphidae; genus Euphysa; species Euphysa ruthae. Next base: position 1,117 of record JAUZNK010049732.1, read on the forward strand.
TGTGCCATTGGCAGAGCAGCCTTGGCCAAGCTTTTCATTACAGGGACTGTCATACAGTTGATTCCATCCCAAAGATGCCTGTGCCTCCTTGAACATAATGAGGCAGTGCTCCACATGCTTGGTAATAGCGATGAAGAGAGTGACAGGTTTTCGTATCAGTAGTAAGCTTTACTGGGACTTTCAATTTGTTTGGCGAATGCTGATTTGAATACTTTGGTCGTATTGGTTGAAGTCTATGCTATCGCCGTGTGTGTCTCTACTTTGATTGATTAAAATGAGCAAGTGTTCAATATGTGAGCTTTGTGGTCAGGTCCACTACTCTTCCAGTTGATTATGTCACCAGAACTGACATCATCCAGTGTTTTGGATTGCTAGAGTGGGATTAAGAAACTGCCTATGTTTGTGTTCTTGATAATGTCAATATTTATGAGAAGGCTGTCCACTCCTCCAGGGATGTAAACAAGGTTGGGACTAACATGGGTTCCAGCCTCGAGTTTTGTTCCTGCTGGGAAACCCAGAAGCACCAGGAAAGTGCCTGAAAAGGAATTATTGCTAATTATTGTGATAGATAATTTCATCATAGCCGTATTCACCGAGACCCTGAGGCCATTGTTTTTAAGGAGCTTATTAAGTGAGTCTAATAGTGTGGAAGCAGAGTCATAGTTCCCAGGGGTTAGGAAGACTTCTTTTGCAGGAAGAATCAATAGGTTGTTCTTCTCTGCAACATTATACCAAGTGTATGGTATGGTAGTACTGAATAGAAACACCTCCCATTCTTCTGCAAGCGAGAGGGTCTCAGCCAGCTTAACTGAGTATTTTCCTGCACCTTGTTGTCCTGGTAAAACAGAGCGATCTTTATTTATCTTTATTTTGAGCCAGCGCATCAACTTCTCCGTTGGATGATACTGGTTAAAAACTTGGCTGACTTTTTATTGGTGGCGTCGGTAGCATTCTAGGAGCTTGTAGTATTGTTCCTTTAGATCTACCTGTTTGACCCCCTAAAAGTGGCTGAATGCTCTCGGTAAACTTCTAAGAGACTACCCCCTGCTACTGAAAAATTTTACTAAGCTCCTCAGCTCCAGGTAGAACCTGTCCTTTGAAACCTCACGAGCCCTTTACGAAATAGCGGAGAGCTGACATGAGATTACTATCCTGAATTGGGTAACTATCGATTTCAATTTCACTGTGCACGTTAGACCTAAATTTGCTACCTTTAAATTTAAGGCGTATTTCAGCGAGCCTCTCCATTTCACATGTGAAAAGTGACGGACCTAAAACTTGCCGTGCTATAACGTAACCTTCAAATCTATTGGTAAATGTTTATTTTTCCTGCAATTTCAGCATCTTGTTTTTAAGTTTTAGAATCTGAAGTGGGCTAATAGAATTGTGCCCACCTGGTGCAGTTAATTGTTTCTTTCTCGCCTTACTTTAGCCTTTTAACCCTTTTTTTGTTTCTCCTGAGCAAGCTCATGGTGAAGTATTGCCTTGTCCTGCTTTTTATTGAGATCCTCTATTTTTGGTCGAGTTGGACGTGCTTGCGTGTGCTATTCGGCAAACTTGTTAATTGCTGCTTCCATTACAACTGCAAGATCATCTGCCCTGAGAACACGTGGCTTTTTCAATGTATCGGTGCTTATTTCAACCTTTTATGTTAACGTATACATAACTATACATACACATAAGTTTCAAATGGAATTCAGGGTATTAGATACTTGCCTACCAAAGAATCCAAGGAATATTCTCATATGTGGAACAAAAGTGCGTGGTAAAATTACGTTTATTCAGAACCTCCTATTATACTCACAATCACAGTATGAAGCTCTATACCTTTATGTTTACCGGCCTGACCAACCAGCGTATTCCAAAATCATAACTGCTTTTAATATTCATAATTTCTAGTAATTCCTAGTGAAGTCAGCAAAGCATCAATAGGACACTCTATTGTTTTTCCAAAATTTTGTAATACATGATAGGGAAAAGGAATTTTATAATAACTGGAATAGTTTTTTTTTTTTTCATTTCAGCTTTATATACATTACCTTTCAGTGGAAATGCATTTGAATTTTCTGATATCATTTTAATGTTTGTTTTGGGCAAAGCGCACTGATATACATTAAATGGATTTCTTGAACTATTTTAATTTTTCTTTAATGGTGTCGTTTTATTTGTCATATTTTTGCTTGATTTAAATTTTGTCAGTAGATCAATAAGTCCAACAAAAAAATAAACGGCTGAAAAAATATATTTTAGCAAAATGTGATGTGATGGAACTGTTGATGTTTTTCTTGCGCATGTCCAACTTACTCTTTACATGTGATATATTCATATTTTTTAAATAGCTCATCATTAAATATAGATTTTAATAGTTAACCTCAGCTTCATCCCATTTTTAAGAATATTGCCTTTTTCATGGAATTAGATAAATAAATTTCTGTAAAGTGCCAGTAGAAATGCATACACCATTGTGTATACTTGCAATATGAATTTACTATAGAATTGGAAAAAGTTTTAACTAATTTCTTAATGTGTATTTTATCTTTGAAATGGAAATTCGGCTTTATAAAAGCAAGTGTGTTTCTAAAAAAAATTAACAAAAATATTCTCTTCATATGTCAATTTTGATACTTTGGCTATGTCTGTCTTGGAACTTTTTTTGGCCGACACACACTTGCATAAAAAAAATTTTTTTTGATATTCCTAAAATGCTTACTTATATCAAAAACTGAGTTTCTGGCCTAAATAAGTAAAATTTAGTTTATTTTTGATTCTGTCTTAAAATTATATGAAAAAGTTTTATCATGGAGTTAGTTTTTTGGAAACTTTTCTGTAAATGTTTTTCTGTAGTCTTCTAATTTATATCTCAGATCATGATTTTATCTGCTTGGTACTTGTTTCATTGGGCTTATTTAGATATTAATGCTCTCAGCCAATCTAATTTAATATATTAGCTAATATTAAACCTCTTTTAACCCTTAAATTCTGTTACACAGCATTTGATAAAAAAAAAAAAAAAAAAAATTAGTTTAACACTTCATGCAGTAAACTTGAAATCCCACCCAGTCAATCCTAAGGCTTAAACTAAATTTTATCAAAATTCAAAATTCATGTATTTTTTTTGCTCACAATCTTACTATTGGAATTTAATGTTCTAAATCCAAGGCACAAATTTTGTATTAAAAATAATGTGTTTTATGTAAATATTATGCTTTGTAAAAAAGCAAAAAATATGTTTTTGATTAAGAAAACTTTGTTTTTAATCTCCTCTATGACTCCTTTAAACTTAAATAACAATAGTGGAGTTAGTGTACATTTTATTATTGACAAGAAGTATTTAAAAAATCTTATGATAAAAAAGTCTGTTAATAATTGGATAGGACTATGTCATAGGATTATATTTATGCTGATAAAATTTAAAATTTTTTCCCTGAAGTTATGTTTTTTTGGTACAGATGAAATTTTAAAAAATTTCTAAGCTGTTGCAAAAGAGTCTTTGATATTTTTATTTTATGGTAGGCTTTTTTAGACATATCCTTCAATAAACATATGCTTTTTTCTGAAGACACAAATATCAGTTTGGTCTTTGGTGCAGACATTACTATTGGCTAGGGAATGGTTGTTAGCCTTGGTTTGCAAGTTTTCTAGTGTGTGGCTCCACAATAAAAGGATCTGGTTCCTATTATACCATATAGAGAGTTCTAGGAAGGGTATCCAGCTGTAAAAACTTTGTTCCGACACTTCATCGAATAGCTAGAACCATCTGCTACAGACAATGACATATTAAAACTCTAAGTCTGATGTTACATTCTTAGTAAAAATTTATAATTTTTTAAACAAATTCTAAGCAAAATATTTTCTTTGTCATTATAAAAATTAAGATTTTGAAAACTGGACAGTATTATTTATTTTAAAATGTTAATAAATAGCTATTTCAAAGTATTTTATTATTATGAAAATCGCCATGGATACTTAATATTAGCTTTTAAAATAATAAAGAAAAAAGTTGAAAATGCTGTTTTAAATTCATTGAAAGTTCATCAAGATATTTCAAAGAGTATTTATAATTTTGTGGAACAGTCTAAAATACTCATTTTGACCTTAATATGGATCTGTCTAATTTTTAAAAAATTGTTGTGATTTTGTGGTCAAAAGCCACCTTTGTTACATTGCTTTTCATTTTGTTTATCATATTGCTGGCGCAATATTTTTCATACTTTATTCGCATGACTATTAAAGTTAAGTTCATTTCCTTTGTGGATTTTTATCTTGCAGGAATTTGTTTTTTACCACCCATAAAAAAAAGACCTGGTGTTTAAAGAATTTAGTAGTTAATGTTAATAATATTTTGATTGTTTCAATGGCTTGTTAATTTAGGCCGCTAGATCAGACAGTCCGACTCCTTCATCTGTCTCCACAATGTCTGAATGGGACGATTTTAATGAAACGCTTCAACAGGTGCTTACTTGGTTACAACAGGCAGAAACGCAACTTCGGCAACAAGAGTTTGTATCAGAAAATGTTGACAAAGTAAAGGAACAATTTCGAGAGCATGAGGTGAGATTGTTATTACATTTTGTCAAATTGAAAATTTTTGTAATCATGATTTTAATAAACAAGCCATGAAACTTTTTGTGTGAAAATTATTGATTTTATATTTTTAAGAGTTTATTTTTTTGTTATAAAGGATTTTATGATGATTTTGACCTCCCATCAAACTAGTGTTGGAAGTGTGCTAGAATTTGGCAGTCAATTAATTAATGAGAACATAGTTATTGGGAAAGAGGAAAAGGAAATCAGAGAACAAATGACACTTTTGAGTGAAAGATGGGAAAATCTAAGAGTGTCAGCTATGCAGCGGCAATCAGAGTAAGTAAAGCAGTTTTTTACTCTTTGGCTATTTTGTATGATAGAGTAATAGTTCTGATAACATGTGTGGAAGTGGTTAAAAATGGTCCTGATAATTTTAAATTTTGTGAAATTTTGCCAGCCAAGACATGTCACTCAGCTTTTTTTTCAAATTTTGAAATATAAAAAAGAATATAGGGCGATTAATTATCCTTAATTTGCTTTAATTATATTTCAAAAAAAGTTTTTATTTTTTATAATAAATATGAAAATTGGATAGAAGATTTTTTTTCTGTTTTATTTTATTTAAACTTAATTTTCAAATAAAATAAAATATATTGGTTCATTGGATCCTCAGCAAAGTCTACAGTTTGCACTTTTGCATGTTTGTTTGTTAGTTTTTCTATTTTTTGTAGGGTCGAAATAATTTGGTTCCAGTTTTTTAAAACTGGAACCAAATTATATTAAATATAGTAATATTTGGCTTAAAGATTACATTTTTAGAAACTTATTTTAAAATCTGCGTGTTAATTTCCTTTCAATTTTTGTAAAAAGTTAGGTAACCATGAAAGGCATCTCTTAACCTGATTGGTCGCCTGCTGAAAATTTTGTTTTATAGGCCTAGCACAGCAAACTTTTATTTTAAACTTTTATTTTTTTATTTTAAATTATTGATTGTCGTAAAATTAAAATATATTTTTTCTGATATTTTAAGCATCTTAGGTGTCTTGAAATTATGTTTGGGTGGGGTAGGCATCTCTAAAGATAGCCAAAAACTTAAGGTTTTGACTTTTCTTAAAAAATTGAGCTCTGATTGTTTGTTTTTGCATGAATTTAAATATTGTTCATGATATTTCTTCTCAGGCCCCGTGAAGAAAGTTAAAGGACAGAACAGGAATGCCCCATATAAATTTTTCTCAAAAGCGACGTATTAATTCTGCTGAAATTTAGAATATTTTTAGGTAATTTTTGGGTAATCTTGTTTACCTTGAAACTTTTTCAGGACTTAATATCATCACGTTTTTAAATCATGTATCTTAGCTGTTTCTGTTTACAATGAAACCAAAAAAAAAATTCTTTGTTAATTTTAAATACATAGCATTGCCAAAATTATAATTTTCAATAACTTTTTAAAAAATTGAGTGATATGTTAATAAATAAAGTATAGATTCACAAAAAAATGTATTAATAGATAAAAACAAATATAAATTATTAAAGAAATATTTGCTATGTAAGTGTCAAAAATATTTAGAGCTTTTCTTAGATTATCTACATCAGCAGGTAAAATAATATATTATTTTACCTGTACTACCAAGGAAATTCTTTTTGATAAGAATAGTTTCACTTTATAATTGGAATGTTTTATCAGACTATTATTAAATCATGAAAGATGTTATACTGCAATTAATTTTTTTTTTGCTTCAATATTTATTCCTTAATGTTTATAAAGTTATCAATATAACAAAATTACAACTATTTCTTTGTAGCCTGCACCAGCATCTAATGAAACTGCAGCAGCAACAGTTAACTGATCTAGCTAACTGGCTTACTCAAGCAGAAGGAAAAATGATGACAGCTGAACCTATTGGTTCAGACATTGACATTGTGAAGAAGCAAGTTGAAGAACATAAGAAGATGCAGGATGATTTGGAGGCCCAGCAACATCATGTCAATTCTCTGAGTCATATGGTTGTTGTAGTTGATGAAGCAGAGTCTGAGAATGCTACAGCTGACCTTGAAGAGCAGTTAGCTATGCTTGGAGAACGTTGGTCTGCAGTTTGTAAATGGACAGAACAAAGGTGAGTTTATATTGTTACTTGAAGTTTTTTTTATAATTTATTCAAAATTATTTTAATATTCAATTTAAACAAGGTGAATGAATTGTACTGGATATTTGTTGTGAAATATGGAGTCAGTTGTAAAATTTTGTAAAATCCAAATATGGATTTTGAATTTGAAATAGTTTAACTTACTATATTTGTTAAGAAAATTTTAATGTGGTAGAGGATTTTGTATTTTGGCAAAATGCAATAAATTTGTAGACAATAAACTTACTTCTGAAAGTGTGTCCAACTCTTTTGTTACATAACTTTAAGAATATTATTCTATCTATGTAATAATTTTTGTATCATCACTCATTTTATGTTTGGCTGATGCTACCTAAAAATGTTGAAATAATAAGGATTTGTCATGATGCTTTATTGAACTTTTAATGTGCTCTGGAATTCTTCCTTCCGTTTTTTATTTATTTTGGAAATCTTCAGGGCAGAAAAGTTGCAAATTTAGATTTAAAAAAAAAAAAAAAATTGAAGTCTATAAAATTTTTTTACAGTAACAAAGAAAGAAATGTTTGACCTCTATTGTTTCCCGGCAATTCATCTGATTCCCTAGCAATGGACCTTAGCAACGGTTTCGACAACTGTTTTGAAGTGAAGGAATTTTTTATAAAATGCATCTTTTATAATATAAGCCAGCTGCCAAAACTTCTCATCCTTAGTAACAGAAGTTTGCTTAGAATCTGTGAAAAAAAAAGAGATGTCTTTTTGTCAATTTTTTAAAAAAATTTGCATAATTCTTTTTTCATCAAGTTATCTCTCTTATCTATCTGAGATAATATTTGTAACTGACACTCCTTATTAAAAGGATAATAGAAATTTTGATTTCTATAATATTTCTATTTTTTTGTTGTCTAGGTGGAATAATTTACAAGAAGTGTTAACAAGTTGGCAACAATATCGTGATGAAGAACAGCGTTTAAATGAGTGGTTATCTGAAAAGGAAAAATCGCTTAAAGATATTTCTGATATTGATATGGGAGATAAAAAAGAAGTACAAATACAAATACAAAATTTAAAAGTACATTATTATTAAATTTAACATAGCAATTTCAAGTATAGTTTTAAAATTATAACTTTTAAGATTTTTTGGAATAAAATAATTTTTTGTGGATACACTATTTTTTAACAGCAATGCTTTAGGCAGCTTTTTTGCATCAGAAGGTGGCAATGAAATCTACAGTGTAAAGAAAACCTTGCCTATTTTTTTTCGTTCTTGTTATAATACCAAGGCTATTTTTAAAATATTAGAAGTTTTTTATGTTGATGATGATATAAGATTTATTTTCTAATTTATTTACTTTTAGAATCTGGAATTAGAATTAACTCAACAACAAAGTTCTTTTGGAAATTTCAACTTAGCCGCACAAACAGTAGCGCAAACATTAGATGAAGATTCACCCACCATTATACGTATACAAGATACGATGGAAGATTTCAATAATAGATGGAACAAAATTGCTAGTATGCTAAATACAAAAATGAAACATGTAAGTATGTTATGGTAGGCTTTGAAAATAAATTCTGTTGCTCATAATAATATTTTTTGCCCATGCATTTGTTGTAAATTTTTTTCAAAACAGACTACTTGAAGCGAAACTGTCAAACCTTCACTATATTTAGCCTTTTCGGAAACCTTAAGTTTACATTTGTTTTCAAACTTTGTTTACCGAAAGGTTGCTTTTTTTTTTACAATTCTTGGTGTATGGAATTTTTTTAGCTAAGAGGCATGGAAGACAAGTTGCAATCATTTTTAAAAGAACTTGATGATAATCTGGAATGGATAAATGACACTGACATGCTTCTTCAACCCAAGATGAATCCCCAAAAAGAACTTATTGAGGTACAGATTTTAGTCTGGTGGTCTCTTGAAATAAAAAATTCCAAGTAATAAATGAAACAGTAGTATTTTTTTCAAAAAAAAAAAAAAGGTGTGTCATAATTACTTAAATTTGTATTATATAGCATTTTTTAGATTAGTGACAATTATCTAACTTTGATTTTGTTCACTGTATACTTTATACATATTTTCCATCTTTGAATAGGTTATCTGTAAAAAATATTTTTTAAATGCCACATTAGCTTAAGTTGTTGTCATCTCTTTGATTATCTAAACAGCTAAATGTAAAGAAAATTTTTATATTTTTGGGAATGATTGTCCCCATAACTAAAAATTTTTCAAAAATTGCACTATAAAAGGATAAATAATAAAATATTCATTTATGTATATATATTAATTTTTATAGTCACTTGATCAAGCTATTAAGAAACGACGCCAAAGCATTCTACTTTTAACAAAAACTGGAGAAGAGTTGATGAAACAGACACTTACTGCTGGCCAATCAGGTGTTGGATTGAAACAAAGTCTGGCAACTTTTTGTGAACGTTGGGAGATTCTTACAACAACAGTTAATAAGCAAAAACAAATTACAAATACAAGTGAGCAAAAAAAAGTATTTATCTCAGAGGTTCAACGCATCTTAATCATAATAACAGAAATAACGACATACATTGAGACAATTATTATAGAGTATGCAAACAACCCAGCTGAGCTAGTAATTAAAATTGAGGTGAGGTAATTTGATTATTATGATGAATTAAAATTAATTTGTTATAATATTTATAATTTTTTATCATAAAATTTTTTTCATCTATTTATATGGAAATGAGAATAATAATAATAATAATAATCATTTCATGCCATATTGGCTAATGGTGAACCATAACGTTTTCGTAAAATTGTTTTTATATCTCCATTGCGATTGGCTAATGCACAATTATTGTTTATGCAGATATAATGAATGGAATTCATATAATTATTATTTGATTCATTACAAATAATGACTTGTCATGTCTTCATGGAAGAAAACATGACCTTTGAGCTAACTTTTCACCTATTTGAATTCTTAGCTGTCTTTGGCGTCCCATTTTGCCATTTGGTTTTGTGAAAGCTCAAGTCCACTGATATGCAAAATGATTTTACTACCATTTGCTTCGGTTTTTTGTACCCATATCAATGAAAAATTCTGGAGATTTAGTGTTTGACAATTATATGGTAAAATAGTTTAAGCCGTTTAGTAGAAAATAATTTTATAATAAATTTAGAAATAATCATTACTTATTTCAAGTTTGGTATTTTTATATTGTATGCAGTGGATATTTTGATGATTTTAGTGTTTCTCAAGTTTAGAAGGTTGCCTTTAGACATTTCTTAGCATTTTGCTGATTAAAATTCCTTTAATTCCCTACTTATCTTGCATGAATGGTTTCTCCTACTCCTTGTGTCACCAGTGATGCTGCATATTCAGTGTGTACATGTAGATATTTTCAACACTTTAACTAATTTAAAGCAGATTGCACATTATTTCTCTCATGGTGTGAAGTAACTATCTACTAGATCCTCAGGTGGCTAAAAGGATAATAGCCTCCAGCTATGGGGATTAGCTTCAAATAACCAATAAGCAGTCCTATACCAAATAACAGCTCTGTTTAAAGAAATGATGGAAGATTTTTATTTGCTATGCTTGTAAGGCTCTAATTTATTACTCCGAAACTTTAGAAATTACTGTAACTGAGGAAATGAGAGTTGTTGGGAGAAGAAAAACCCATTAAATGCTATCTTTGTGCATTATTTTTGAAAAAATATTTTTCGAGTTTGGATAGGCTGTTTCATCTTAATCTTATTTTTGTTTTTAAGAGGCAGTAGTGATATAGAAAGCAGTCATACTGTTTTCAAATTGATAAATTTTTAGTGTTCTAAAAATAGCTAAAGCTTAAATCTTTGTGTTTTTTATCGATAATTAGGTTTGTTTATTATATTGAGTATGCTACTGTATTTGGTCTGGTGTTTTATTAAAATGCCTGTAACCAAAACTATTTCGGAATGAAGTGGCTTGTTGTTTAGGAGCTTTGCTGAATCCAACAACCACCCCCCACCACCTCCATTTTTATGTTTTGTAAGTCCTTTTAAACTTTTCCAATACTTTAATATATAATAACTCACTGCAATGTTTATAGCATAGTGCATAAACTTTGTTTCTCACATCTTCTGAATTTTTCCTACAAGACTCATTTTTCACCCTTATCTACTCCATTAAAATTAATTTTCATTTTCAAGTTTCTTCCCTAGGGTAGCTTTACTTTGAAATCTCTCTTCTAATTCATAAAATGAAATGGTTACTAATTATGGATTTTTTAGCTAGATTATTTTTTTGTAATTTATTCTTTTTATACCACTTTATTAGATTGTTTTTTTTTTTTTTTTAGCTGAAAATTGAGAAGGTTGAAAATCTTTTTATTGATAATTTTAGACAGAAATGCTAAGTAAATATATAAGAATAAAAGGCTTAAGAATTATTTTATAGAATTCCGAATTTTATACTTATTCATGATTAACATATTTTTGCTAATAAAATTACCAAGTTTCGTATTATTTCTATAACTTATTTTATTTTTTATACTCAGATAAAAATGAAGGAACTTACTGCGTGTTCAGAAGCCTTGACGAAGTTAGAAAATGAATCTCAACAAATTAAAGACACAGCATTAAGATCTGCTCTTGATATTGAGCTCAAATCTGCACAGCAAAAGCTTGAAGTCACTGATATATTTCTGCAAGAAAAACGTAAGACCACAAAAGAAATAATCCAAAGTACTCCTCCGCGAGAGTTTGTAGAAAACACTGAAATTGTGAAGAGTCTGCTTGATGAAATTTTTCCATTTGTTAGTAATGAATTCAAGTATGCTGAAGTAGAAACGATGAAAGTTTTAGCAGAAAATTTGAAGGTGAATTTTTTTTTTTCATTGTCGTTTATTGTTAGATATATCTAATAAATGATAATAATAACCAAAGAAATTAATGTTAAAACCTTGAATATCAGCTATTTTGGTCTTTTGTTCACTAGAAATTAATCCATGATGGCTGATGGCAAAAACTCAGATTTGAAACCCTTTTAAATTTTGTCGTTTCTTCAAACCAAAAGGATGATAACATTTTAAAAGGCTTCAAACTTATTTTTCAAATAAATCATCACTGGGCTATTTGATGGTACACCAAAACTGCCTCATATTTTAATGACTCCTGGCATAGCAGATTGAAACCTAAAAATTCATCTTTTTCTATCCATTCGAAAATTTTCATGAAATTTGTTCATTAATTTTTTTTTTTGAAATTTTGCAAGAAGTACACGGGCCATAAGGGGAATGTTTTTACCAATATGACCATCTGCCGGAAAATTTCATTTAGGGTTCTTTGCTTTTTATGACCCAAAAAAAAAAAAATCAGTGTTTCTTAATTTTTAAGTATTTTAGTTATGCTAAAATGTTGTATTATGTTACAAAATATTATTTCTAATAAATTGGGTAGGTCAGCAATGTTTTTGAAGTTATATCAAAATCTGTTCTTTACTTATTTTTTTAAAAATCTTGTATCAAGTTAAAGGGCCACAAAGTCAAAGATTTGACTCCATATGGCCATCTGCTGAAAGTTCTCGTTCTCTGGGCTTTCTCTGTTGACCTATGTTATTTATGATGACACTTACGTTTTAGTTGTTTTGAAAATACTATTAGGCCCAGTTTCCAGGACCAAAAAAAATGTCATTTTAGGTTTAAAAATGAAGTTTTTGAAATTTTATCAAATTATTATCATTATTTTTTTTTTTTTTAATTTTGTGTAAAGTTAAAAGAGGACCACAGAGGATATTTTTTACCCCATATAGCCTCTTGCCAAAACTTCTTGTTCCTTGTCGAAAAATGCAAAAGTTAGGTCAAAAAGACTTTTGATTTTGCTGATATTTTTTTTTTAATATTTGAAAATACTTCTGATGCATACTTTGATGTTTTGAAATTTTTTTTGGGCCCAGTGCCTAGAACTCAAAACTTGGTCATTTTAGATTTTAAGACAACATTTTTGAGCTTTTCTTGAAATTCATTTGTTAATTTTTTTCACTTTTTTAATTTTGTATGAAGCTATAGGAACTTTTATTAAAAAAATTTTATCCCCTTGCCCAAGCCCTGAAACTTTTGTAAAAATGACTCTTCAATATTTTTCAAAAATTATTTCCTACTTCTGCTAAAATTTTGTTTGGTATTTGAGACTATTATTTTTGATTTCATTGCATTTTGGCCATTTTGAAATTATTTCATTTTATTATTTTTTTAAATTTTAAAGTTAAAAAAGACATTTTTTATTTCATATGATTTAATCTGTTTCTAATCTTTTCCAAAATATTAAAAAAAATCACTTAAACATTGGAAAGTATATTATAATCCACAATCTCCCAAGGTCATAAATTTTTATGATCCGGTGACATTTTCATATTTTTTTTTAGTCTGAGGAAATTTTTAGGATCCCAGTGAAGTACCTTGTTTTATACATTAATCTATTGTGCTAACTTTTATGGGTGTATGGTCACATATTTTCTTCAAAAAAAATTTTTTTTTGAACTTCTTTCCAGCGTTAAGAAATATTTTTTCCCAGAAACTGGTTATTAAAACTGTTTTTTTTATCCAAAATTAACATGTTTCAAAATCATTATATAATTATTATATATATATATTTTTTTTTTTTTTTGAGTTTAGTATAAATTTTTTGCCCGTAAAAGACCTTATTTAGGTCATATAAAATTATTGAAAGCAAAAGTAGCTAAATTGGAGTAAAAAATAACACGAAAATATTTAAGGAATGCTACATTATCATACTTTTATATAGATTTTTAAATTTCCGGGGTCCTGTAAATCATTGCTTGTTTCCATTTTTTTTTTCAATAATAATGATAATTTGTTAGGCTACATAAATATCTCTGTTTTATATATCAAAATGAAAAAATTTATTCATACAAAAACAACATGTTTGCAAGTTTTTTTTTTCAATTTATTTCACATCTAATTATCAAGTATCAAGTAAACACATTTATCTTTTGCTTCTATAATATGTAGCACAAAAGAAATAGAAGAATTTGTAAACTTCTCTAATATATTTACTTAATCAATGCATTGATTGTTTTTTTAATTTTCAGTTTAAGGTTCATACAAATATATAAAAAAAAATATATTGAAGGAAAATTCTCTCAACAGGAAAATTATTTAGATTATTAAACAAACAACTGTCTGAGTTCTATGGTCGTAGGCTTGATTTATTGCCATATTCTTAATTCATTGCAACATAATTTTTCAGGAGAAGCTTTCAAAACTTAATAAGCAGGATGCAATTTTGAAGTCACTTACACTTAAGCAGAAAGAACTACTTAAGAATTTGTCTAATGAACTAAATCAAAAATTCGAAAAACAGCTTCTCGAACTGAGCAGGCAGTGGTCTGATTGTAAAAAGATAACAGAGGCACGTTTACAAAGAGTTAATGAAGCAGTTTTACAAACAAAAGAGCTAGATACTGCAATGAGTGAGACATTTAACTGGATGGATGATGTAGATAAATTTCTTGAAGAAATCACAAGCACAATTACTGAAGGTGATACAGAAACCATAACATCTCAAGTACAGGAGGTTGAGGTAAAACTGCTCATATAATTTTTGAACAAAAAAAATTTTATTTTTTTTTATGTATTCTATGCAAAGAAAACTTTTTCTATTTTGCACAAAAGTTCTTCTTTAAGAAAAAAGTTCTTAGTTATTTGGAATGATACGCATGTTTCATAAAGCCAAAATCACATTGAAATTAAACGGCAGTTGCTTGTGGAGGTAATAATACTGTTTATATCCATCTTTTTAGATATCAGTAAAAATATTATCTAACTGAGAATATTTTTTTGAATTGTATGATGTTTGGGGTTCATGATAAAATTTCAATAATAAAATATAAACTTTTTTTTCTTGGTAAAAATATTCATTATTTCTTTAGCTGATTCATTAATTGTTTTTTGTTTGGCATTCAAACATAAAGCGCTTTAACCCAAAATCATTATATCAGCATTGAATACATTGCTAGCTCATAAATGACTTCTTAGGAATACTTTAATTTTCCAGTTAATTTAAATTTTAGATATTTTAGGTTTTGTTATTAACTCCTATTGCTGCATATGTATTTTATCATGTGTAAATTATCAACCACTTCTTCATTTTTGGGTTCAATAAATACAAATCAATCGTTTTTGATTGGTGGAGCATCATGGAAACAACTTAGTTATGTTTATAAATTGTTCAAATATCTCAAAGTCTTGAATGGAAATTTGTGCTTCCATATTCCAAAATCTTTGCAACAAAAATTTATGTTGAAAACACATGCCTGCATTTTTAATTATTGATATATTTTTTTTTTTTTTTTTTGTTTTGCTTTATAGGCTTTACAACAGGATATATTAACTGTCCAAAAGAAAGTAGATTCTTTAATTGAAACATGCACATTAATCATGACTCGAGGTGAAGCTGATTATTCAAAAATCCTTGAAACAAAGTTATCAAATCTTCGAGAGCGATGGGTTGGTATCATTGCAAACACAGAACAACAAAAAGAAAGTTTACGTAATGCTGGGCTAAAGTTCCAAGAAATCGAAGGCGGAATCAAAACACTACTATGTTATATTAAAAGCATTGAAACCAATTTAGAGAATGAAAATTTAAGCAAGCTTAATAAAACTTCATTGAAAGCAAAGATTGAAGTTTATAAGGTATTAAAGATTACTTTCCTTTTGTTTATCAGGTTAGAGCTCTGTTTTGCAAAGAAGGATTTATAGTCATTATTGTCCATGGAGTTAAGCTACCATACCATAATAACTATGTTAAATTATTCAAATTGGTTTGATTACCTTGCCAAAATTATGTATTTCTTAAATTTAAAGCACAGTGATTGTGCTAAAAGTCTTATGATGATCATGTTCATAAATTTTATATTTGATGTTACTTACATTTTCATAAATATAAAAATGATTTTCTGCATTTATGGATGGAAACCTTTTCTACGTTAGGCTGCTCACAAAGTTAACAGTTTTCTTTTTAGTCATTGCTGAAATTTTCCTAAAGCTATTAAATTAAAAGAATTGACTTCTAAAAATATTGTTTTATACCAAAATAGTTTTTTTTTTTATATACCAAATTTGTTTAAAATAATTTTCAGAAATATTTAAAGAATGGATGATTTGACCAACGTTGTTAAATATGCCAAAATTTAAAAGCTATCTAAATTATTTTGGTCAGAGTTTTTTAATTTAGTTTAAAAAAAGGTATTTTGCATTAAATTTGCCACAAACTTTTTTGGAGAAAACTTGTCGAAAAAAATTTTTGTCCTAGAAGCTGGGATAAATTTACTGAGAAATTTTTTTGCTACCAAAGATAATTTCTTTTATTGTAATGTATTGTATTGTATTTAAATGGTGTAAAAATAAACAAGCTAGTAAATTTAATGTACTAGTAGTTTTCATGTGTAATTCAACTCTTTTCTCTGTAACTACCATTCAAACTAACTTGTTTAAATACCTGACTTTATTTTTGGATATTTATTTTTTTGCAGGGAATTAAAGAGCAGCTGAAAATAAAAGGTATCATTGTAAATGAATACAGAGAGTCAATAATGCAATTAATTGCTAAAACACCACCTGGGAGTGAATCCCCTCCTGTATTTCAAGATTTGGAGCTTGCTAAACACTCATTTACAAAAATATCAGCTCTAGTTGAGTAAGTTACATATTTATGCAGTTAGATGACTGTATTTGATATTTCCATCTGCCAGAAGCTTGTTTTTTGGCATTGACCCAAAACTCAGTCTTCTTTGAACTGAACTTTTTTGGAGAATCATTCCGTAATTTTATTTGTAATTTTTTACGAAGCTTAAAATCCATGATTGAATAATAGTTTTCTTTTTAAGTGTGATTTGTAATTTGTTTTCCTCCAAAATTTCTGTTAAAGTAGTGTTATCAGTTGAGTTCAATGTTAGACTCTGTTGTTCTACATTGATAAAATTTTGGCTACACACTCAATTTTGTCACTAGTTTCTAGTTCATGTGGCATTTCCATAGTTTTCTGTATTCTGCCAATTCTGACACTCATCCAGTCTCTTTTACATATTGGCAACTCTTGGAGACCCTTATCTTGTTTTTGCATTTGGAAATTTTTTATTTTAATTTGACAGATGTTTTTAAATCATTTTTTTTATTTCAGTCTGAAAATGGCTTAAAATTTGGTTTTTATGTGGATTCATGTTAAAACGAATAATCTTCTTTAGTTATTTTTTATTGTAAATGCTATTAACGTTCACTAGTTTAAGAAATTCGTTTTCATTTTCAAGATATTATGCTGAATAGAATTTTTTTACTCTTCGTAAAAAACTTTTTAGGATTTTTGAATCTTTTTTTGAATTTGGCTTAATTTTTATGGGTGCTACAATGGTACAAAATTTATTTTCAATAACAATTGAGAAACAAGATTAAAATAACAACCAAATTATTCAAAATTTGACTACCTATTACAATATTTCTAGCATGCTTGCTTTTAGCTAACCGCTTTGTGTCGCTCTAATAGCCCTTTATCATGACATGTGCAATAATCATCGTTTGAAAGTTATAAATTCTTATTTTTAAGTGACATGCTAAAAAATCTTACATCTGCATCATCTCAACTGTCATCTCTTGAGGAGTTGATAATGACCGTTTTCAAATGTTTGGATCTACTTGATTCTGCAATCGCTAAATCCTCTGAAAAATTAGATGGGGATGACGCAGAGTTAGAAGATTGTTTATTGGTAATTTTTTTAAATACTGTCTATTGTATCGATAAATTACGTGTTTTAGATCATTTATAAAAATGCTATCATAAAATAATTGTTGTACGTTTTTTTTTAGACGCTATTTAAATTAAAGATAATTTATCATCGTGCAGATAAAATTGTGAAAAACTTGATCGTGTCATTGATGAAAAAATAAATACAGAGTATTTTCAGTGTTTCACTAACAAAATAATCTATTGTGTTTTGTTTCATATTTTTTGGGTTTTTCAATTATGAAATTATAAAAAATTATTTTGTTAGCTAATATAAGAAATCTATATCAAACAAAAAATAAATTTAGATTGGGTTTTGATATTTAAAGAGACTGAACATCTAAAAGAAAACAAGTCTTTATTTAGTTGAAATTATATTTATAAGTTTTCTATTTATGGGCATTTAATTTTTAAAAAATTTTTATTCAAAATATTAATTTATCGTGTATTATTTATTGTATCTGAAATTTTATGGCAAAAGTATTTTTTACTGAATTTTATTATATTTTTAAATTTTGGAGTCTTTAAAAATTTCAGAAAAAATGAAAAACTGATATTTTAGATACTTGAATCTCTAAAACATGCTTTGTCATATCAAATTGTAAGTTTTGCTCATTAAATTTTCAACTAAAATTTATTTAGATACTAGATGAACAGTCAAGCAACCTTTCAGCTGAAAATGTGAAAGAAATTGAAGATATAGCTAAGAAACTTACTTCAAATGACATATGCCTTAATACTATAAGTATTATGACATCAGAATATAAAGGAAGATTAGATGATTCCAAAGAGAGATGCAAAAAGGTTGGAGTTTTTGTATTGATTATCCAGGTGTATCTTATGAATCTCATGTACTATATAAATTTAAATTCTTCAAATCTTAGGCCATTATTTATTTTCTTAAATAGATTGGTTGGTTGGATTTTAGTTAAAATGGCCTTGATTTAAAAAGAAAAAAAAAAAAAATGATATTGCAGCAATTCAAAAGATGCAGAATTCTTAATTTATTTCTACCAGCACCTTTCCTACAAAATGAGCATAGCAATTTTCCTGATAGCCGTGGTGGTGCAATTCCATTGCCACTTACTATCACTTTTGTCTTTGGCATATTGGCCTTTTGTCCTTTATATTCAATCCTTTCCTTCCATTTATTAAATTGAAGAATAAACTTGTCCATACTCTCTGCGATTATTACAAGATCATCTGCAAACAATTCCCATGAACACCCTACTCTAAATTCCTGTAATAAGGCTTCTGGCAGTATTATGAAAAGCAAAGGGCTAAGAACAGAGCTTTGTTGAACACCAATCTTAACAAAAAATTCCTCACTAATAATAACTATTTATTCTAACACGGCTTCTAGCATTTTCATACATGGATTTCACAACTGAGTTAATCCATTCTTCAATGCCTAATTTCTTCATTGCCCACCATATTGTTTTTTTTGAAAGCCTTTTCTAAGTCAATTAATGCAAAATACAATTTCTTAATCTTTTGCAGATACTTTTCCTGAAGCTGCCTAATTGTAAAAATCAATAGTACCCTTCCCTTTCATTGACCCAAATTGCATAGCATTAATATTGATCCTTTCTCTAATTAATTTCTCTATTTCCCTTTCCAAAACCTTCATCACCTAGTCAAGTAATTTGAGCTCTCTGTAATTTCCTCTTTCTGGAAGACCCCCTTTCCTTTTTACAATTGGACTAGTCACCCATCAGTTGGGATTACACCTTCACTTACTATTGTGTTGACTAAGTCTGTTAGCAAATCAATACCAGCCTCACCAGAAGCCTTCAACATTTCTGAAAATATTCCTGATGGCCCAATAGCTTTCTTACTTTTCACCTTAGACATAGCAAACTCTACCCAATCTCTCTATCCTCAAAGCTAGGCCAGCAATTGGTTTAGCTGATGTCCATCCATTCCTATCCTATTCAAACTCTGCATTAAGGAGTCTATCATAAAGCTTTCTCATGCTATCTGTTCACCTAGCTTTGCTAGCACTTCCAAAAGGTCATCATAAAACCTGTCTTTCTCAACCTAAAAAAATTACTTATGGTGCTGAATAAAAAATCTTAGCAAAAGAGAGTTTTAAAGATACAAAAATATCCATAGTTACAGAACATCTCCAAGTAACATTTTTTTGAAGCTTATTTCTTATTTACAATTTTTAAATATGGTTGAAATTTTTTTTTCTGCTGAATTTGATATGTTTTATGAAGCTTAATCAATATTTCAAATTTTATTTCAAAAATAAGGTTTTTTGTGCTGTCTGCATGACTTCTTTTCATCACAGCCGCCACTTTGATTGATTATTGAATTTTTGTTAGTCTAGTTTATAACTGTTGAAAATTTGTCTAATAGGAGTTTTTGCTAAAACTTCCGATCAGGTGCTGAAATACCTTGGCTACTCTGTCCTATCAAGTTTTTCGAAATAATAGATTAAAATAAATAAATAATAAAATAAATTATTTTGGTTTAATTTTTTTAGTTTAAGGATTTCAAAAGTTATTTATTTTTATTTAATAGTTATTTAATTTTATTGTTAATTTGAAATTATTTCAGTTTCATTGTTTCTTAATTTCATCAGTTTTCTCTTGACCTCAGCCTTAATTATTAATTATTTAATTATTTAAATTAAAATATTTAAATTTTAAATTTAGTTTTAAATTATTTTCAGGTGAAATTCATATTAGAAGGGGAGCTTTTAAAAAGACGTCAGCTTCGAGATGATATCATTCAAATTGAGAGTTGGCTTCAAACCACTGAAAGTGATGTAGAGAAAAGATTGCATGGGGCAGTCATAATGGAGGATGAATACACTGAGGTAATGATCATTTGTAAATGAATATCTTATCATTTGAAAATAGACATGAATGTATATTAATATAATATATTAAAATATTGAGTTAATTCTTAAAATTTTTTAAATTGTTGGTATGAATTTTTTTTTTGTTATCAGTTTAAAATATCATTTTATTAACAGTTTAGATGATCAAAATTAATGATAATAAAATTGTCAAACACATTTCAACACAAATATCAGAACTATTAACCTTACTCATAACCCAACATTCTAAGTTGTGTCATATACCTCTAAAAAGATTCAAAACTTATCCCTGAAAAATTGTTCGACGTCATATGATATTGAAACAATAAACTTTCATTTTTCAATCTTTAGAAAAGGCCAATAGAAATATTATAAACATTGATGCAGTTTTATTTCATCGGATATTTACCTTGATTATTAAAATTTTACTATCATTTAGACATTAAGGGAACAGATCTCATTAAATGAAGCATATCTTTTGTCAGCAGAACGTTCAATAAAAGAAATGTCAGGAGTTGCAGGTCGGCACAAAGATTTAGCTTCTAAATTTTATGAAATTAAATCAAGATGGTCAAAACTCATTGACTCTATTAAAGAGCTTGAAACACAGCCTAAGGTCAAAGAAATGGAGGGTCGTTTTATAGGTCTTCAAGGTAGTACTCTTTCAGATATTGATAACCTTAAGAGAAAGGTGAAGAAGATCAAGCTAGTTTCACCTGAGGTTAATGATATTCAAATGGCTGTTGAGTCTCTCGAGGTGAGTCAGCATAAAATCTAAAGCATTATATGAAATATTTAAAGGGAATATCTGACAGAAAAACTAGTCATCTTTATTTTCTAAAAATAATTTTGAACAAAAATATGGTGAAGACTTGCTTTTACATTGTTATCATTATTCAATTTGATTTCCTTTGAAGCTGGCAACAGTCTGTAAAAGTTGTTAACCTAACTGTGATTATTCTTTTTTATCTAGTAAACAGTTTTCATGAAATTTTTTTATGTCTAGGCTATAGAGTTACCTTTGAGGATTCTTCTCACTTTTTAGGGTCTATTTTATAGCCAGACTACTGTGTTACATTAAAGAGTTTTTTGAGGAAATGTTTACTTTCATTATTAATAAACTAAGATATAAATCATTACAAATAGTAAAAAAATTGTTTAAACTTCGATCACTAAAATAAGGTTGGAAAATTTTTTTATAAATTACCTTCTTGTTATTCCTAGGACTTGGCTCCACTTTGCGCAGCTATTGATGAAAACATCATTGCTCTGCAAAACATTGCAATGGAACTTACTGCTCGATTCAACACAAATCTTGACCCCCAGGTAGAGCAAGTTCAAAAGGAGTTTACTACAGTGCAGAACCTTATTAAGGTTCAAGAAGTTGTAAGTTTTTCATCTAATGCAAGTCCTGTACTTGTTATAAACTTATATTTATTTTTAAAATATTTTTGCTTCTAATACTTTTTCTTTCCTGGAGTCTTCTTCAGAAAAAAATAAAAATGAAGATTTTTATTTGCGACTGTAGCTTGTTCTTTAAACAGATTTTTTGCCAAATTATTTTGATATTTGAGGTTTTTTTTCGTATAATTAAAATATTTTAATCTTTGTTCAATTAATAAATAACATGACATATTAAAAATAGTAGAAGAACTAAGATACACTTATTAACTTATTAGGTACTTATTAATTTTAATCTGTTTGTTGTCCATTGCACTTTATATTCTTGCATTTTATTTTTTTTCTTGTAAGTTATAAAATGATATTTCAAGGGAAATATTAACTAGTTCTTAAAAAATAAGATCTCCTTTTTATTATAGTGCTTAAAGATGTTATCTTTAAGCACTATAATAATGCAGTCAATATATTTTTAAAAAATTTCATTATATTTAGACATTTGCTGATGCATTACCACTATCTGAAGTTGTATATGCAGATCTAGATTCTATTAATGAGTGGTTGAACAAGATAAATACACAGTTAAATGTGATATCTACATCAGATTTACCGGAATTTCCTGAGGAGCATATTCAAAATGTTCAAGTAAGATGGCAGTTTGTTAATGGAAGTTATAATTATGTATTAAATGCCACATATTTTTAAACAAAAAATGAAATAAAAACGAAAATTAAGTTGGAAAAAAATACCAAATTAGTCATTGATTCAGAATAAATTAAAAAAAACAAAGATTTAAATTAATAAAAAATATGTTGTTTCCTGTGTAAATCTGTAGTTTATGCTACTGTATGGCTTTACGGACTTTTATTCTCATAAATAATAAATCAAATAATAATGAAAAAAAATATTTTACTTTTTGTTTTTACTGATGGTAGATTGGTCAAATCTTAAAAATACTGAATCAAATTGATCTTACTTTATAATACAAATTATAAGATACCATGCAAGGAATTGATTAAATTGATTAAAGGAGTTTTTACCCTTAAATTAAGATATTTTACCGTTAAGATATTTATCATTAGTTATTTCTCTTCAATGAGAGTATATAATAAATATGATTGAAAAGCATTTCCTGCCATGAATCTTTTCATAGAAAGCTCTATTCACGATCATCAATGTTCTCCTGTCTTTTTTTAATATTTGGCTAAATTATTTTTAGTTGTTTTAAAATATGTGAGAATGTTAGGGTAATGAAGTTTCGAGGCTACGGAAATGTCTAGATTTTTATAAAAGCATGCCATTAAGTAAAACCGTTATGACATTAATCACAGAATTTTATCTTCAGCCATGTAGATAGTGGGCCGTGTATTGTAGGTTTTAAGGAGCCCGCGCAATTTTTAAGAAAAGATTTTTTTAGGTGTTATTTTGTTTAATGAAATTTTTATTTCGCAGTATATTTTAAAATTCCCATAAAAATGTATTTTTAGGTAATTAAGAGTGGACACACTTTTCATGCAAGCAGTACTTGATAGACGAGAAGTTTGTCTGCTTTTTAATGGCTGCTATACTTCTTGCAATCTATATTACCTTTTGTTTTGTTATCAACAGAAACTAGATAACAATTTCTTGTTTTTGCATAATGGTTAATGGCTTTCTCTGCTAGATATGTACTCAAATAACATTTAGTCTGAGAATTAGCCAAAATCTTGTGCATACTAAGCTTTGATATGTCAGTAGAAACTGTGATATAATATAATAACCCTTGCTTTTTCTGTCTTCTTTCACATGTGGAAATTTTCCTGTGTTTTTGTTATTATGGAGGTCTTTATACTTTGAAGTATGTACAAAACTTAATGGGCAGAGCACGTATTATAAATGAAGAGATTTGAAAACCCTATTTATAGTTTCTCATTTCAATGTTTTACTCAACCTTCTTTGTTTTTCCTTTGGAATGTTAAGCAAAGATTTGTGTTTAATTTTTATCTGTGGGGAGGAGTTTGTAACTTCCTGTGTTTTAATCACACATGCAAGACTATGAATATAATAACAAATAATATAATATATAAAATTTTTTGAAATTCTCTCATAATCTGCGAAATGGCTTAGAATCAAATTAGCTGGGAAAAATTATTCAGAACATTAATTAACTAATTAAATAATCGTAAACAAAATACATTATAAAAGAATCACCTAACTATGCAAATCAAAGCTCTGTGAAACATGTCTTTTGGTGTGGTATGACTTTATTGGTAAAGATTATTTCTTTATATTTGTATACACAAATACAAATTTAATTTGTTCTAACTTTTGCAACCCTCTTTTGTAGCAGCTAAAATTTATAAAAACTGTTTTTAAATATCACGGCAATGTGAAGTCATAAATTACGACATGACTCAAAGATTAATTGGACTGCAAATCCTCTTGTAATTTTATTTAAGAAACAACTTTCCAAACATTTTTTTCTCGAAAATCGCACAAGATTATGTCATGCTGTCCACTAAGAAATCAAAACACTCAAAATCAAACCTTTTGGTCAGAAACATTATATTTTAAAAAAATTTTTTTAATTTTTATTGTATAGAACATGATAAATTCACTTGAAGAACGAGTACAAGATGTACAAAAATTAAACAACAACACTGTTCATCTTTGTGAAATGTCCGAATCAGAAGCATTCCGTACCTTAGAAACACATGTACACACTACATACACTCTGTATACCAATACCATTAATGAGGGAAAAGAGAGTCAAGAAGCATTAATCAGATGGAAAGAACAGCTAACCGAATACAAAGAAAAAGTACACCAATTAAATGCATGGATTGATGGAAGAATTGGAACATTGGATTCAATAGGGGGTGTATCAAATAAGTTTGATATTGAAATGGAAGAAATGAAGTTAAACGTAAGAAAAATATATTTTGTTAAAAATTCAGCATTTTTTATAAAAATTTTGAAGCAAAAACTAGGTGTTATTTTTTAATCTACTAAAATGAAGCTTTTGGTACTAAATTTTAATGAAGACCTGCAACACTTTATTGAAATTATCTTTACAGAAGATTGATACATAGTAAGTAAATAGGAAATAAAATTTCTAACAGAAAACTATTTTCATAGGATAAAACCACAATGAAATATATAAATGATAGATATATCTATAGCTGAGTTCATATAAAGAAATTAATTAAATCAAAATCATTATGGCAAAAAATTTTCAAAAAATCTAAAACATTTATTGTTCAAAAATCTTTCAGGTTTAATGTTTTGTTCATTAGTTTTTCAGGTATGCTTTCCATCCATAAAACTTTTTAAAGAAGGTTTTCTACCTATATATCCTTCAGATAATGTTTTCCTTTTATAAATCTTTCAGAAGTTTTTTCTATTTATAAATCTTTTTTATACATTTTCCATCCATAATTCCTTCAGGTATTTTTTCCAGTCATAAATGTTTCAGGTTTAGTTTTTATCTATAATTTATATATCCTTTGTTTATGTTTTTCTACATGTATGTTTTTCTTTCATAAATTCTTTTGATAGGTTTTTCATCTATAAATTCTTCAGATAATTTTTTATGCTTTCTGTTTATAAATTTTTCATATGTGTTCTCCATTCATAATTCCTTCAATTAAGTTTTATTCATAACTTCTTCAGGTGTGTGATTCATCTGTTGATGTTTCAGGTATGTTTTCCCTCCCTAAATTTTTCAGACATGCTTTCCATTCATAAAATTGTCCACAGTGTTTTCCATTTTAAATCCTTTGGCTATTTTTTCTATTCATAAATCTTTCATATAAGTTTTTATAAATATATAAAGTACTTATCAATATCAAAGTAATTTTAATTCTTGGTAAGTGCTGTATGTATACTTTAATCAAGGCGGTGAAATCTATGATTTCATCAAAAGAGTCTGAGCTAGATGAGCTGAAATCTCTTGGAGATGAGATTGCCGCAAAAGGGAATTCACAACTGGTTCAACCTCATGAAGCTGCTATTTTTAAAAGATGGGATGATTTAGAAAAAAAAGCAGAATATATAAAAACTAATTTGCAGATTAAATTAACAGAAATTGAAAAAGTGGAGGAGCAATCACCAGCAGAAAAGAGAAGTGTGATTTCTACTGAAGAGGTATTTATATCACATATGCAATTATTTGAGTAAAATATTCAACAGTTAGGAGTATAAAGGGGCCCGGTGAGCAAAAATTTTAAATATTAAATATAAAATTTATCGGACTATTCAAATTTTATTATGTGCTATTGTTTAATAAATCTAGATGGTTTTGTATATAAAGGTAATTGCTAGTCAGTCTTCCAAAAATTATCATTTAGGGGCCTAAGCTCTATTTCTGCTCCACAAATAATATTTTTTACTTTTCCTGAAAACTTTTACTTACGTTGTTTCAAAATTGTGGATCAAGCTTTAAAATGTTTTTTTTCTTTTTTCATATTGAGCATCTTGAAACATATAAGCAGGTATCTCTCTATGTCCAAAATTCAGTATTGAAAAAAAAAAAAAAAAAAGAAAGAAACTGCTTTAAAGAATAAAAATAAACTGGAAATTACTACTTCCATTATTTATAGCTCAGAGAATCTGTAAGCTATTTATGTTACTTTACTATGTATCTTTCCTTTAACGCCTCAAACTTTTTTAAGGTTATAGTACAAATGCCAATAGATGTGGTTGAAGTTGAAAGTGCACCTGATATGGAATCTCATTTTGAAACAGAAGAAAAGATAAAAAGTGAAACAATACAGCAGGTGGAAACTGAACTTGATTTAAATGTAGTTTTAGTTAAACAACCATCATTTGATAAAAAAGGTAAGCTGTTAAATCCTAATATTGAAACTTCTAATAATTTTGACATAAGATTTTGTTCTATAGAGGTTCCGTCATAAAGGAAGATTCTAATAATAATTCATACATGATTATGGAATAATTTTGCTTTATTTAAGCCACCATATTTAAATAAATATATTTATATATTTAAACAGTGATTGTTTTGATAATGTCTGCAATTTCTGTTTGATATTTAGTTTTATTGTTATGAATTGTTATGAGAGTTTTTATTAATGCAAAATTATTTGCTATTTACACATACTCTGTGAATATACACCAGCTCTATTTGAAATACTTCTGTTGTATTATATTTTCTTAAATGTAGCTAAAGGATTATAAGACAAAATCATTTTTAGTTTACCTCATTTTTAAATATTTATATTTATAGTATTATTAATATTTGCTTTTAAAGGTATAATCTCATTTGATGGTAAAACTTAATTCTACGCTTTTTTTTTTCTTTTTTTTTTTTGTAAATTCACAGTTCACAGGATTAAACTTTCCTTATATTTTTGTTTTTTATCCCACAAATAAAGCAAAATAATGGTGAATATTTTATATACTGTGAGATGAATTAGGTCATGCTCAGTAAAGGTTAGTAGGGATAAAAGAAATAGAATAAAGAAATAGCGCAAGGATTAGCCCCAGATTGGTGAAAGTTTCTTCTCGTGAAAATTGTCAGTAATTTAATAAGAGTAAAGTTAGAATTTGCAGATTTACAAATAATATTAATATTAAAATTATATTATTATAATAATATTATTGAGCTATGAAATTTTCGTTCTTTTTGACAAGTATTTAGTGATGTTTAATAAAAATTATGTTCCAATGAAAATCAGATTGTTTTACTTACCTTACATTTGAATTAAATCTATGGTGTTAGTTGAAAAATATATTGACTTATTCATCAACAAAGTATCCTTGGAATCCAGATACAGTGATTAGCAGTATAGTAGTTTTTTATAGTAGCTTCTTGCTTTATTTTAATATTTTGGTTATCTCAGAAACTTTTCATTTATTTTTCCAAAATTTTACATGAAGTCATTAGGCATCAATGAGTTTAAGATTAAATTTTTTTTTCTTTTATGGTCCGATTATGGTCACTTGAAAAGGAATTTTTGAAATGTTTGAAATTATTTTCATATTCTGGTGAGATTTTTTTTGTTGTTTAAAAATATAACATTTTTGCATTTTGAAAATTTTATTGGACACACAGTCCAATTTCCGTCCACACAGTCCAGTTGGTCATTTTAGGCCTAGATAGAAAACTTTTTAAATTTTAATAGAATTTATTATCTTTTTTAAATTTCTCGTGAAATGAAAGGATCATAAAGAATATCTTTTATCGCATACCTGCTAAAAAATTGCCGCTCCCTTGATACAGGCCCTGATGCAAATTCCTTCTAAATGCTTTGAACTTTCTTGAAATCATTTTAATATTTTTTTATTTTGAATTTTGTATAAACTTAAAAGACCACAGTGACCACTACCTGTCATAAAAATTTTTTAAAGGTTAGTGCCTAAAAATTACTTTAATTCGATTTTTTTCAAGGTTAATTTTAGGGATTTTTGGTATTTCCTGGTGAGGCCAAAAAAACTACATTTTCAGTTGTTCTCCAAAAGTTTTGTTTTTGTTATGCGTGTGTTATGATTTTTGTTTATGATTTTTGAAAATCGTTCAAGAATAGCTTGTGCCAGAAAAGCTAGAAGTGGAAGATTGGAATCATACCCATATTAAAGAAAAATTTAGACCTTGAATGCATCAATCTAATTTTCATTATATGTAATGCTCCCAATTATGTATTTAGTTCATTTGAACCAAACCATTGAAAGTTTAATTGCTGAGTTAGATGTTATTGAAGAATCTTTGTTTGGCCTTGACCAGCAAGGCGATGCTGACATTAAAGATGCTCAGGGAAATGTGGATGTAAGTTATCTATAAACTGTTGTTATCTAATTTGTTATCTCAGTACAAGCAACTCACTATATTGGACTTGGATTTGTGAGTCTTTGTTTTGCTTTGTTTCCATGGCTATGCTACAAATTTAATAAGTTATCTAATTATTAAATTATAACCGGCGAAATAAAAGTTTGGAATTGGAATTCTAGGTTTTTTATAACTTTTTATGTAATTTTTATAGATTTAAAAAATTTCAAATTAAATTGACTTTGGTCTGTTTTGTATGACATTAAGACACCTTATTAATGGAAAAAAAAAAAACCAAATGCGGCTGAAAATATGGATACACTCTTAAAACAATACCAGCTTAATAGACTACAACAATTACAGTTATTAGTATGTGGATTTGTTTATGGTCATTATGCAAACAAAAACGATATTTTACTTCTAAACTGGCTTCTAATGAAAGAATGTCGTGAATTTAACATTTAAAACTCACCCACAAAGCAATCCACACTAATGATTGGTCAATGATAAATGCTATTGAAACAAAGCAGTTTAAAAGAACCCTGCGATTTAAGGCTCATAAAAGCTAGATGATAAAAACCCTTTGTCTTTGTAAAGGAGATTGGATCATAAAATTTAATGTGGAAGACATTCAGTTCAAATTTTTGAAAAATTTCTCGTTTTTTGGTAATACCCCCAATATTCTCAATGTTGTAAAAAGTCAGAAGACGTCGAGCTGTGACTGCATCTATCAAAAATTCTTGTTCTGGTTTTATAAAATGTCAAAAATTTTCATTTTCTTTGAAAAAACATTTTTTGGTTCTGTCAAAAATGTCATCTTTTCAGAAAATCTTGTTTCTGGTTTATTGGTTATTCCAAAAGTTCTATCAGGCCTCGTTTCCTGAAGCAAATAAAGTTTGAATAAAAAATGACAATTTCAATTTTTTTCCAAGAAAAAATGTTCCAAACATGCTAAAAGTTTGTAGATGCCAAGAAATATAGTCTATGATAATTTTTTCAAGTGTCCTAATTTCAAAATTTTATCATGTCCAGTTTAGCAGCCCCAAGAATTATCAAAGTTGGTCTAAAAATTTCGTTGTTGTATTTGAACATTTTAACAAATCCAGAGATCCACTAACCACTGGTAAAATAAATGGCTTTTAATGTATATATGAATTCAAAGGAAGGAACAAGTCAATTTAATTATCTTTATCATTTAGAGACTTGATGAACAACTTGGTAGATTAACACCAGATTTTCAACATCTTATTGAAGAAGCAAATGATAAAGTTGGAGAGCTATCACAAGCAGAAAATGCTCCATTGCTTAAATTAACACGCAAAATAAGTAGTGTACACATAGGTTTAGAGATACGGCGTCAGAGCTTGCGAGATGCTGACTATAAGATGAATTGTATGAAGAATGATCTAACCATTGTGCAAAAGTGGCTGATTGAAATGGAGGTTTTGTTAAGGGATCCTCATTCTGATAAACTGAAGGTATTATTGATTTGATATTCTAAGTGGAATTTATATTCATTAGTATCTTGTGACTATCTTTACTCATGGGGGTTGGGGGGGAGGGGGGGGGGGGGGGGTAGCTAGCTTAGCTGAAAGATATAAGTGAAATATTCATGTGTTCCAACTATAAATATATATATATATATATATATATTATTATAAATGTAATACATATTTTGTTTAGATATAAATTCTTTTATTCAAGAGCTTATGTTATTACGATCATTTTTTCTCAGTTGAATTCTTCCTTAGGGGCTTGAAGATTTTGAAAGACGTGCTGCAGAGCTGGAAAGTGTTAACATTCGAGGAGATCAGCTATCTGCTGTTTGCTCTGACAGCCTTATACCAAAAAAAGACATCACGAACTTAAACAAGAAGTTTAAAATGATATCAAGACATTTTGAACAGTATCAACGACCAGATGAGAAGGGTAATGTTTTTAATGTTATTTTTATTCTTCTTATTTCCTTTTATTTCCTTATAATTTATTCAACGAAATATGCCTATTTTTTAAAAACTTTGAGAAGTATATTCATAAGCTCCTGCAACTCCCAACAGTATTTTCTTAGGACACAATCATTATTTTTTTTCTAAAGTTTTTCATGAATTTGAGGCAAAACAGGCAGGCCACTTAAGGAGATTTTGTTCAAATAGACAAACAATAGTTTTGTATGAAATTGTTTTTTTTTTTTTGTATAAGTCACATGCTAATAACATTAAACTACTAAATAAAAACTTACCCAGATATGACACATAATGCTGAATAAATCAGACATACATTAGTTCAGTCATTTGCTCGTTTTACTCTACCTGGTTGTGGTAAAACAAGCCAGCATGGAAATAAAGAGTATTAGAACAAAATAAAGAAAATGTTGCTCTTCCTTCTTTAGCACTGACTCTAAAACTCACCACACTAAGAGTCCTAGTGTGATAAGCTTTGATAAGATGCCATTAACAACATTTGCAACAGGTATTTCCTCCTCATCCCAATTTGCCTTCTTGGTTTTTTTATAAGAATCACTTAAAAACAAAACTAACAATAACTAACTAACATAATTCCAGGTATCAAAATGTGTATTTCCAGATTATTTCATGGCTATTTATAATACTTGTGCTGTTGGTAAACTCGTTTTAAAGATATTGATCTGGCCCACCATGATACTTCTCAAGATCGTGAATTTTTTTATGTAAATATGTAAAATCAGAGTATTTTCCTCCTAGAAGTTGGAAGTCATTTCCCTGAAGTTTTAATATTTGAATATCAAAGCATTAAAACTATAAAACATTAAAACCATCCAAAACAAGTTTTAGCAGGATAAAGAACCGATTTAATATCTAACTCAGAAATTAGAAAATGTCAGCGTATGAAAAAAGTAACGACTTATTTTTTCAATTTGTTTTATGATAAAACTTGTTATGAACTGTTAAATTGCTGTTTTTAGTTTGTTGAATGTTGTCGTTAGGCGATGCAACCATTTTTATGCATCTTACATTTTTTCAAACAAGGAATTTTAAGATTCTGTTTACATCAGCTCGTTTTACCCCAAATTACGCTACTGAGTCTGAACTAAATGTGGCACTTAGCTTGAACTAAATATGGTAATTTTAGGTAAGGCAGTCATCAAAGGTGATTTATAAGGTAAAAGATTTTACCTTTTATGGTCAAGTGCAGAAAATTTTATTATTTATTTTACATAAAATATTATTTCTGATTCGTTGAATATTTTGGCCATAGAATAATTTATTAAACATCTTTAATATTTTAAATATATTCGCAATAATTATTATAAATATTTACCAGATGCTGAATATTTAAATTCTTTAAAAAGCTTGATATATTATTGGATTTTACTTCTCATTTTATTGATATAAAACATGTTATTGGTATAATAACCACTTTCTGTA
>JAUZNK010049733.1:0-10552 GCA_035046665.1 Euphysa ruthae
AACTCAGAGATAACATGGAAATAAATTTCCGCCAGAGGTGGGAGTCGAACTAGTAACCTTTCGCTCCGGAGTCAAACATCCTACCACTGTGCCAACTCCGCTAAACATACGTTTCAAACATAATTTATGAGCTTTATAGTGTAATTAATTTTAAAAATCAAAAAATATTTTGAATTAGAAAAAACAAGATGGTGACGAAAACTAAAAGGTTTGGTGAAGCGAACTGGAAACTGAAAAGTTGTTTTTTTGAACAGCTGTAGTTGTTGTTAGATAAATCTTTTCGAAAATGAAGGATAAACTCTTAAAATAATATTCGGTTTGTTACTTGTGGTTTTACTTTTTTGTAAAGTTACAAATTTCACTGTATAACGTTTTATTATACTTTTTTTGGCTTTTGATTTTTTGCGGAAATTTATTTTGGCACTCATAGCGGTTCACGATTATGAAATCGTATCTGGACATGTCATGCTTTAATCACTTTAAATCGGTAAAAATTGTGAATATATAAAGGCTTCAAAGCCTGCCAAACTATCAGAAAACTTCCAGATGTTGTTAATTGGACAAAGCTATCTAAGCCCCTCAAAAACTGCTAAATTTGCACGTGTAAATTATTATAAACAAAAAGATGTTTTTCAAATTATGAGCATAACTCCTGTTGAGTAATTTGAAGTGAAAAGAAATCTATTTTACACATGATAATTATTTCAACTAAAACGATTTTCATATTTTTTTTTAATAGATTGTTTTTTTTTTTTTTTTAGAAATCCTCAATTTGGTGCATATGGTAAATCGTTTTTATTAATTTTATGGACTTGCAGCAAAGCCAAGAGTAACCGCTCATCAGGCAGTTGTAAGGTTTTAAATATAGGAAAGTAATGTTTTTAGATTTTTGAAAAAAAAATTCTTATTTTTTCGGTACTGGACATTAATTCTATCATTTTGTGCCTAAAATAAATATTTATAAACCTTTCCCAAAACTTGTCAATAACTCCTTTTAAAATTTTGCATGAAGTCAATGAACCGTAAGGATATTTTGGCCGAGATGGCCACCTACAAAAAATTCTCGGTTAGGGGCTTGGGCCCAATTTATGACCCAAAATTTGAAAATCAGTGTTTTTTTTTTTTGACTTCTCTCCAAAAGTTTGTTGAAATTTTGGATTATATAGGAAGTATTATTTATTCTAATAAATTGGGCATGTTGACCGTTTTAAAAATTTTGTTGGACTCAGTCCTCAAGACCTGAAACATAACCATTTTAGACCTATAAACAACATTTTTGACATTTTATCAAAATCTTTTTTTATAACTTTTTTTGCAATTTTGTATTGTTAATGGACTATTGATAGTGGGGATCTTTTGGCCCATGTGACCGTCTGTCAAAAATTCTTGTTCGGAGCCCTGGGCCTTATTTATGACTCAAAAACTGCAAAAATCAGTGTTTTTCTTTTTCTTTTCTCAAAAAGCTGCGCTAATTTTGCTGAAATTTTGGATTATATTTTAGGAAATATCATTTCTAATAAGTTAGATGTGTAGACTGTTTTGAAAATATTATCAAGGCCAGGATCCAAAAGATGGTAAGTTTTGGTCTAATTACAGCATTTTTTTAAAATTTCATTGAAGTCTGTTCATAGAAGAATTCTTTTAGCTCTTATAACCACTTGTGTAAAATTCTCATTCAGGGGCTTGGGGCCAATCTATCACTCAAAAACAAAAACAAACAAAAAAAGTTGCGCTCTAATTATGCTGATTAGATTTTGCATTATATTTGGAAATGTTATTTCTATTAAATTAGGCTTGTCGGCCGTTTTGAAAATGTGACCCTTCCCAATCCCCAGGATCTGAAAAAGTTTCATTTTAAGCCTTAAAGGAACGTTTTTGAAATTTATCATAAAATGTTAATTACTTTCTCTTTAAATTTCACATTTAAGTTAAAGGTCCATGTAGTGCATCTTTTACTCTATATGACCTCCTGTCTGAGGCTCAAGGTCCAGCCCTCAAATTTGATTGGAAAGTTACACTTTTCAATACTTTCCATAAAATTATTTCCTGGTTCTACTGGAATTTTATTTATATTTTTGTTTAAAAATGCTATTTATTATTACTATCGCATTTTAAAAATATTTTATAAATAAATATAAATTTAAAATAACCAATTAATACCAAATAATTTAAATAATTTTTAGCCTAAAAACAAAATTTGTTAAATTTTTTCAAAATTCTTTGGTTTCTTTTTTTTTTGAAATTTTTAACTTTCAGTAGTTTATGCTTAAAAAAATGTATCGTACTATTATCATTGGAAAGACATTTCCATCACCTTTGTAACCAATCTAATATGAAAATGAAATTTTTTTTTCACCAGGAAAGCTGGACCTCATTCGGAAGATAGTATTCCATTCAAAAATGCATGGAACATGAGGTTTAACAGTTTTAGACTTGTTTCTTGTAATAAAATATTGCCTTGATATCAAAATATCATCCTTCATTTTAGAAATTAATCATTTTCTGATAAAAAACAAAATTATGTATTCGGTAAAGATGATACATGAAAGCATTCAAAATGAAATCAATGAATATTTAAATAAAACAAGTGTTTATTTTTTTGTCGTTAAATCACATTGACCACTCGTTTTTTTGATTTATATTGCATCTCAAGTCTCAAGTAAAAACGTATTTACGGTGAAAACCTTGTGACCCCAAGTTATCATAATTAAACACACAAACATAACCCAAAAACATATTGTAATAATTAAATGCACAAACACGACCCCAAAACATATTTTAATAATTCAACGCACAAACATGACCCTAAAACATATTGCAATAATTAAACGCAGGAACATGACCTCAAAACATATTGTAAGAATTAAATGCACAAACATGACCCCAAAACATATTTTAATAATTAAACGTACAAACACGACCCCAAAACATATTGTAATAATTAAACGTACAAACACGACCCCAAAACATGCTGCAATGTTTAAATGCACAATCATGACCCCAAAACATAGTTTAATAATTAAATGCACAAACAATACCCCAAAACATGTTGCAATAATTCAATGCACAAGCACAACCTTAAAACATATTTTAATAATTCAATGCACAAACACAACCCCAAAAGATATATTAATAATCAAATGCACAAACATATTTTAATAATTAAATGTACAAACATGACCCCAAAACATATTTTAATAATTAAACGTACAAACACGACCCCAAAACATATTGTAAAAATTAAACGCACAAACATGACCCCAAAACATGTTGCAATAAATAAAATGCACAAACACAACCCAAAAACATATTTTTATAATTCAATGCACAAACATGTCACTAAGACATATTGTAATAATTAAACGCACAAACGTGACCCCAAAACCTATTTTAATAATTAAACGTACAAACACGACCCCAAAACATATTGTAATAATTAAACGCACAAACATGACCCCAAAAAATATTTCAATAGTTTTCAATTTGCTGAGATTTAATTAAGACAATAGGTTTTTGATTTTGCTA
The DNA here is from genome assembly GCA_035046665.1 of Euphysa ruthae. NCBI lineage: Eukaryota > Metazoa > Cnidaria > Hydrozoa > Anthoathecata > Corymorphidae > Euphysa > Euphysa ruthae. Next base: position 3,526 of record JAUZNK010049733.1, read on the forward strand.
CACCTACAATAATTGCAAATCAATTGCTTATTTCTTCACTTTCCCTTAGGTATTTTGGATTATTAAAACACTACTTTTTTGCTACATTTCACTTCTTTAATCTAATGTGAAGCTTGAGAGCCATAAAGAAATCTTTTGACACCCGTGGAATTATGTTAAATTTATTTCATCGTAGTGGACCTAAATATGGTAATATTTCCTAAAAGTAAAGTTTTTTGAATTTTGTGTAAAGTTAGTAGACCTTAAAGTGTATCTTTTGTCCCCTGTGACCATCTTTTAACAACTCTTGTTTTTTGGTACCAATCTAAATGTTTCAAATTTCATCTGTGAAAGTATGCTTCATTTTACATAAATAGCGCATAAAGTAATTGCATGAAAAACTCTTTTGATTGGTTTATCACAATACCTTGTGCTTAGTTTATTACATACATAACTTTGTGATTGGTTTATTAAAAGTAGACTGAATATTATTTTCAGCAATGATAATACTAGATCATTTCTATTGCGAGAAGATATAAAGCTAAAAAAGCAGAACTTTATCACCTTAAGGCAGCAAAATCAAACTGTATTTCAAAGTTAAATATCTAGGTTGCATTCATTGTTGAGTGGAGTGATAAGTAAATAAAAATAAGCCAAAATTTAAATGAATCAGGAATCTTTTTTTTTTATATATATAGTTATGTCATTTTTTTTGTAGGATTCTCTATATTTATTTAACTCTAATACATGGCAAATAAATGAAGTAGTTATCTGCGATACGAAATCATCAAGTTGTCAATTAGTGCAAACAATCAACAATGAAACAAAATATGGACATTATGTTCATTGTAATGGGTTGGCGCTAACTCATGTTGAGACTTCTTCTAGGAACTGTACAGATAAAGCTGAAATACACTTGGTAAATTTTATTTTTGCGCTCTGTTGAGAGATTATATGTTACGTCTTAATAGTAAGAAAAAAAATTTCTGCAAGTTTTTGATTCCAAATTAGCAATTAGGCTTCTTAGCTTAGAATGAGCGTTTATCTGTGTTCATACGAAAACTACATTCAGAGTTAATTTTATTTTTACTTCATATGCTAAAGGCTGAAGGGCACTACATCATGCAGAACAAGAATTTGAAGGTGAGATTCAATGACAAAGGTCAAATGATTAGTTGCCTATATTTGAAGTCTAACAGGTAATTAATTATGATATGTATTCAAATGGATTTATTATTTTGCTATAAATGAGATGAATTTTATTCCTGTCAGTTGTTTAAAATCTCTTTGTCCTATATTTGATCGAACAAACAATCTATTAATTACTCCTCGTATTTACCCATATTTGAATTATTTTTTATTTGAATATTTCTCCTGAGCACCAAGCACCCTTTGCTGAATATTTAGCAGTTGCATCTCTTTATTAATTCAATTAAGACATATTAAGACCGCCGCTTTTAGAGATGGTTGTATAGATTTATGTCTATTGGTTTGTTGATAATTACTTTTTCTCATAAATTTGCTTTGAATTTTTTTGAGTTTTTGCAAGAAATTACATCATCCTTAATGAGGAAAAGTAAATGTGTTGGATTTCTGGAGAATATTCTCGCACTTTCTGGCTTCGTCCAAATTTCCACAAAAAAAGTGCTGTTTAAAAAAATTTTTTTTTTTTTTTTTTTTTGTCTGGGCTCTTAGATGGATTGATTTTAAAATACACCTTTTTATTTTTGTTTTTTATTTCTGATCAGTTTAACTTGTCAAACATGTTGAATTTCTCTTAGGGCAACTATACACGCCTTCCTCTAATTGGTCTATTCTGACTTAAAAGGGACATTTCAACATTTTTTTCAATAATAACATATTCCAGATCTTTTGCAACTTGAGATATTGAATATTATTTTTAAACATATATAAGCTTTTTTGGATAAATTTTCAGAACTGTTGCAAGGACCCATAAACGTTTTTTTGATTTTTGCAAGAGTTCATGTTTTGGTTCTTTTGAAATTTGATATATTACTAGAAATGATCAGTTCTGTTCATAGCACTTTGGCTTTTTTAGGAAAATTTAATTTTACTAGCCATTTTAACCTTGATGATTCCATGAATGATAGTTTAGAAAAGGATATTTTTCCTAACAAGCATTTTACACGGATCATTATTAGCTAAAGCAACTGTTGAAATTTATCGTTTTCCAGCTATGGGGAATTTTATAATTTTAACCTTAAATTTTTTTCTCAAATTCTCTTAAAGTAAGTTATTCTGATTTTAAATTGCAAATATAATATAATTAAAAATGTTTTTCCTTTTCTATATCACAGCTTTGATTTTTGCTTGTACAGAAATATTTGCTATTCATTTAAAGTGCAAAAATAAACTATAACGAAAGCCTTGTCTTCTTTTATTTTCTATAATAAAGTTTTTTATTTTTTTGGTTATATTCACAGGTGTTATTATAAAACAAAATATTTTATTGTATTATTGACATTGTATTTCTCCCTTGTTAGCTTAGTTTTTTGTCTTTTTTTTAATAATTTGCTTCCTGCAAGACAAAAAGCCATTACTTGGTAGGAAGCTAAAAGAAGAAGAATAAATCAAGTCTTATACTTAGATTGAGGAAGACATTGGTTTATGTTAGATTTAAGGGGAATAATTGTTTGTATAATTATTTTAATTTTAATTATTTTAATAATTATTTTATCAATATATATTAACCTTCACCAGCTTTGTTGATCAGAAAAAAAGGTGTTCATGTACTAGTTCCTGATAAACTTTAACGCGTGAGGTTTCCTCTGCAGATCTTGTAATACTAAACGCTGCATTACATTGCATTACATTGCATTGATTTTATATTCTTAATAGTTTTTACTGGATTGATCATATATCACATCACCGTAGTCAACGTGAAGTCTGATATAAGAATTATAAACGGTTAAGAGTGATTTCTTTGGTAAATAATGGTAGTCTTTTAATTAGACTTATTTTATTTATTATTTTAGGTTTTTTTATGGATTCAATATCAGATTCAATATTCAATATCAGATAAAATATTTAAAAGTTTAAAGGACCAAGAACATACGCTTGAGGTACTCATGCATTAAAAATGTTTTACCATTCAAATTCCTGACCGTTTAAAACAACTCTGTTGATGAATAAATAAAATAGCTTTTAAGAATTATTCTGCCATGAATGTCAGATGATTTTAATTTAAATAACAAACCTTTGTGTGTCATACTTTATTACAAGCTTTTGATATACCAAGAGTTTTCTTCTTTCAAAAAAACCTAACTTCAAGAAGATTTGAGAAAAAATAAAGATCAGTTTATAGCTTAAAGTTGCTATAGCAAAAAATAATTGACTTAAAAACTCCCATTAGAAAAAAAAAAAAAATATATATATATCCATAAAATAAAATGTTTGCCAAAATTTAGAGCAGGAAAAAAGGAAAAATCCACATTTGTCGGGGATTATTGCAGTTATTTAGGGAAATTTAGCAGGACTTCTCAAAAGTCAATTTGTATTCAAGATATGAACGATCAATTTTTTTTGGTTTTTAATTCCACTTTTGCTTTAAATCTGAAAATGAACAACAATGGTTTATTTTTATTTTTTTAGAGAATGTCTGCGTGGAAAGGGAAATTTATTTGGCTTGTTTACTGACATTCCTTTATACTGGGATGCATGGGATGTTATGCCGTATAATAATGAAACAAAGTATGTATATAGTAAATACAGTCAAATGGCAAAAAAAAATTACTTTAAGTTATTAATAAAAAGGTTTGCGTTTTTATTTAACATTTTTTTTGTATTTGCCATTTTTCACCTAATTGTAGCCAAATTTGTTATCTTTCTAGATGGCGTGTTTCATCCTTTTTTTTTTTTTTCCAATATTTATATACGTGGCCACAAAACTTAAAAATAATATACCAATTGAATGTTAATACACTTGTATTATTTGATAAATCCTATGATGAGTTTAGAATATATTCATAAAAATTATTGATTTTATTTTTAATGTGTTTTAAACCTGAAAAATTTTTCATTCAATCATTTTCATAACTAGTTCTTTATATAGTTTAGATACTAGTTACTAGCAGTCTTTTTTTTTTTTTTTTTTTTTTTTTTTTTTTTTATAAAAAATAAAAAAGAAAAAAGATTTTGTTATTTTTTTTTAAAAAAATTTTTTTTTTTTTTTTTTTTTTTTTTTTTTTTATACAGAATAATAGAGAATAAAGATTTTCTTATTTGTATTTAAACAATTTTTTTTATTCATTTAGTGTAACTTGTAGTTTTGACCTATAAAATGGTAGAGCTCTTGAAAGCCTTGTATTTTTTTTTCCAGTCGTGAGCGTAATGTTATTTATTTTTTGGTTTGGTTCTTCCTTTATACTCAGTCAAAACCGATTTTGTATTTTTCTTCTTTTTTTTTAGAGTAGAGTTAGAGAAGTGTACTTCTATCAAAGTTATAAATGAAGGTCCCTTAAGAGTCAGTATAAGGGTAGGTGATCTTCAATGACTTCAATATATTCTTTACTAGTTTTGATATTTTATTGCAAAGTGAGGTCTGATGTAATAAATGATATAAATGATTAAGAGTGATTTTTGTGGTGGATTATGTTAAATCTTTTAATTTGACTTATTTCCTTCATTGCTTTAGTCTTTTTGAAATTAAGTTTGAGTTTTATTTAGCATTTCATCATATCAGAGGCTCTTAAATTAAATTGATATTAATATCTAAGGCTGGATAAGATTTTTTTGGGAAAGCATAACCTCTGTGGCTTAACGATTTTATTAATTCTACCATGAATGCTTTTAATTTAGATAACAAACCTTCGTGTCACACTTTATTACAACTTATTGATGTATCAAGAAATTTGACATCTGTTTTCAGAAAAACTTCAGGGCATCTTTTGACCGAAATGGTCACCTATTAAGAACTTGTTGTTGTTTTTTTTTGGCATTATCACCATATATGGAAATTTTTTTCATTAAAAAAGTCATTCTTGAAATTTTCTCAAATCTATTCATTCGTTTTTTAAATTCTGCATGAAGTTGAAGGGCATTAGAGATTATTGATTGATATGGCTATCTTTCAAAGTTTTTCATTTTTGTTTTTTTATACTTTTGTTTGAAGTTTTTGGAATATATTACGCCTTTCAAGCATGAGGAAGGAACCTGTAAGAATATATTATTATAATATATTTTGTTGCAAGGAATTGTGCTTTAATTCTGTTGAAGTTTTGCTTTATTTCAGAAAATATATTTTTTTTTTGCTGCGTATTGCCTTCTTCTTTTTTTTTCAGCTTTACGTCCATTTTCCATGCTAGTATGGGTTAGATGGAAATCATATGAGTTTGGCATGATTTTAACGGACCGGATACCGTCCCGTTGTCCACCCTGTTTTACAGACCAGGGAACTAGGTGTTTTTATTGCGGCACCATCACTAAGAAGGTTGCCAACCAAGGCTGAAGGCTCCAACCTGGCCATGACACATGGTTATCCCCTGCCGAATGTCAACCCGGAGATTTCAAGACCACGGGGGCAAAATCTAAAAGTCTAAAAAAATTTACTTGGTTCTGTGCAAAGTCTTAAAAAAAGTCAGATTTTACTTAAAAATTTTAGTTCCACCAATTCTGCTGAAATGTTAAATAATATTTGATTTTTTTGAGTTTTTTGCCTTTGTAATTTCCAGGAGTCCATTATTCAGTAAGTCCCTATTGACTGATTGTTTTAATAGCCCTAATATGGAAAATTTTGATTGAGAAATTATATTCTATATCCGCTAATTTTTTTTTATTTAATTTTTTTTTTTGTTAGAAAATATCATTTTTGGTTGATATAATGTGTTGGACAGTGTGAAAATTCCAAGGGTACCTTAAAATATGCAAAATCTGTTTCCTAAAAGAACAAATTCTTTTTCAAAAAAGCCTTAGTTATAGGTGACTAAATCACCTGATCTGCTGATGTTTTTAGCTGGTACGACAGTTCTTAAATTTCTTACTGGTTTAAGACCGAATTTTCTCATTATGTCACCTTAATTTGCATAAATAAAATCATGGTTTTAATGACATAAAAATTCTCACAGTAAATGTTCAAGTCTACTGCCCACTATCTTTTGTGTTGTCTCTCCTTTTTAACATTTTTAGTCTTTAATAATGTTGGCCTGTCTAACTATAACTTCTTTTTGGACTCCTGGCATAATTGACAGAGTCCTATAAATTCACTCATTCCACCTATTAGTCTGTCCAAAGCGCTTTTTCTCAATAAAAACTTTTTTTTTCTGAAATTTAAAATTGTGTATAAAAAAAAACCTTGTTTTTAATTACTGGACTTTAATATGCCAAAATATGGTCATTTCAGGTCTAAAAATTACATTTTATTATGAATTTTGCACGATGGTCAGGATCATAAATCATAGAGAACATGCTTTGACTCTAATGGCCACCTGTCCAAAATTCTTTTTTTCCAATACCGGGCCCAAATATTGCCAACTTTTCACAAAAAAATTATCCTAAGGTTGTAAGCAGCAAAAAAATATTTTCTTTAAAAGAGATTTTTTTTTTCTAACTTCACTGGTCCCTCTTGCCCTTAGCTGTTCAACTAAAGGCCCTTTTGATTTTACACCTTTTGATAACTTACCAACATGTCCAGTCTTAATTTATTTCATTTGAAAGATTTTTTTTTAGTTCAAAAATGGTTTGAATTTAAACTTTATTTAGTTTATGTTGAAAATCAGTGATAAAAGTTATCTAGTACAAATGGTTTCCCTTGATGCAGCCTCTGAGTTTGTTCGTTTTGACACAAAGGTTAGTTATTTTTGAAGGTATATATTATTTTGCTAAAATTCCTGCGATTTTTAATTGCAAATGTGTGGAGAAACGCTCTCCTTGTTCACAACTCGGCCAACAAAAAGGGTTTATTCAGTTGAAGTTATACAGGTTCTTTCAATTAAAATTTGTAAAAAAGTGAGGCGTTGTAAAAAAGTGAGGCGTTGTAAAAAAGTGAGGCGTTGTAAAAAAGTGAGGCGTTGTAAAAAAGTGAGGCGTTGTA
>JAUZNK010049744.1:0-16079 GCA_035046665.1 Euphysa ruthae
ATTTTTGAAAACATCAGAGCAATTTAATGGTTTACGGTATACTGAGTATCTTGTGGATGGATACACAAAATCACACCATGATATTGTTGCTGCCGATCCTTATCCAGGTACAGCTGTTCAGAAACTCGAGTGTGTTGGGCATGTCCAGAAGGGCGTCGGGAATCGCCTAAGAAATTTAAAAATTCCTTTAAAGAAAAAAATGATGACGACGCTAAAGCTGTTAGAAAGTTGACACATAAGCAGATAATAAACTCCAAAATTATTATGGGATTGCAATACGTAGCTATGACGGTTCAACAATTTACGAATTAAAGAAACGTATCGGTGCCGTGCTTTATCATTGCTCTGAGGCGAATTCGGACGAATCACAGCATAAAATGTGCCCACGAGGGTCGGAATCTTGGTGTAAATACCATGCTAGTATTTCAAATAGAACTTTATACAAAAAATCTAAGACTCTTCTTCCCAAAGCTGTTAAGACAATAATTAAACCGATATTTATCGACTTGAGCGACGATTCTCTCCTTGAAAAATGCTTACATGGGAAAACGCAAAACAACAACGAGTGTTTAAATAATATGCTATGGAATAAATGCCCTAAATCAACGTATGTCGTACGAAATGTTATGGAAATGGGTGCCTCTTCAGCCATAATTTGCTTTTATGATGGTACGCGGGGAATTATCAATGTACTGGAAAAATCCGGTATGGACATTTTATTTTACAGAGCGTTATTGTATACGCGAAGATGATGAGCGTATACGAATGATGGATAATAAGTCAAAAAACTGCGAAACTATCACGTAAAAGGTTAAGAAATAAACGGAAAGAATTTGAGGACAAAAACAGTGAAAAAGAAGGTGATGTTTATGGACCAGGTTTATTTTAGAAATTATTTTTTGTTATTTTTTTGCTGTTTTATTGTTAAAATTATTTAAATGTCCGTTTTCTCAAATTCACGATTTTCAAAATTTTAGACCGCGTCATTTTCAAATAAAACCCTTTGAAAAACTTTCCACCTGCTGATATGAAGTGACCAAACGTATCTGTTGTAAGACCTTAACAAAATAGAGAGGCTGGTTCATGCTACCACTGAAAAATGAAACATGATGGCACATCGAAAAAATCGAAAATTTCTTCATTCTTGTCGATATCACCGTCATCCCATTCATCATCCCCAAAGTCGTCACTGCAAGGCACATCGTCATATAGTACGGTATCTTCTCTCAATCATTTTGTAAAAGTAAATCGAGGGTATGAATTCCACAGGTACTCTTTGCAAAGTGCTGGATAATCATCAGATGCTGTTTCATGCAGTGAGGAATGATTGTTACTCCGTTCTGCATAACCCTTGATTTTACGATGTTTTCACATGGTAAATACTTGTAGCTAAATTGTGGAAATTTCCTTGTCAGATAATTAACAACATCCTCACTCATGTTAAAAAATATTTTTCACCCCAAAACTAGACATTCCATCTATAGCAAAACATAAGTTTAGAATATCTCATCCTCAGATGTTCATTTGAACTTTTTTTAATTTTTATGGGAAGATATAAACGTATTACTGATTTCCAAATTTGGAGTATTTCATCCGTGTTCCAGATGGAATAATTCTTCTTTAGATGGTCTCAACTTGCTTTAGAATATCATAGGTACTGCTCAAGTAATAGTTAAGGCTGAGGAAAAAAGTTTTTGGAATATTTATTTTTTTGTGTACCTGCTTATATGATTTTAGTAAATATATATTTTTAAGGTATTCCTCCACCGCTCTTAAACCAAAAGATGTGTAAAATGACATAAATTCTAAAAAAAAATACACTGACCGATGGATATTTACAAGCTCATTTAATTGTTAATTAACATGTTTAAATTTTATGATAATGGGAAGCTTATCTCTTCTCTTTGTCTGTTATATTTTTAGGTTTGTGGAAGTAGTTGACTTTATTTTTAAAAAACTGATCTTAAAATCTGAATTTTCACTGTGGCTTGTCTGGGCCACGAGATAGATTAGATTTTGTTTTCTAATTAATTTTTAATTTGCTTTATTAAAGAAAAATTAAATCATATTCACTGTTGCTCTTCTAAGCCACCATAGACGTCCTTTGTGATTTGATTGACATCTGCCATACCATCAGTTACAGCTTCTGAATTTGAATGAACTTCATTAGTTTTACAATTAGCAGCACCGGCTGTTTATTCATCGTGATGGATCCATCAACTTTGTTTTATCTGTACATGGTGGTGGTTGACCATCTACTGAGAATAATGATTTAGGCACAACTGAAAATTCATAATTTCCAATGCAATGCAATTCTTTAGTTCTAACTCTGGTCGTTTTCAAGCTGTTATTAGAAACCTTGACAAGGTTTTTCTTTAAGCTGGACAAATTCAGTTCTTGCTTTTGTTATGAATGATTTCGATAGTGTTTTAAAAGTCTTTTTTAAGTTTCGATTTTTCATTGTCAACCGAATCAAAGTAGAGTCTTTTAAACGATTCGAAAAAACTCTGTATAATTTTTGGCCAATATTTTCATGGTTTGATAATTCTTTAGCAACATCATCTGGTAATACAGTTTTAGAGACAACGTTGGACACAGTGTCCACAGGTTCGAACCCAAGTTATTACGTTGGTATAAATTTTCTCGCGGACTGAACCAGTTAGTTGATTTTTTCGATCGTAAATACTAATGTTATTTTGTTGAGCGAACTTATTATAGGGCTAGTTAAGTACAAAAATATTAAAGCTGAAGGTTGTTTAGTCAAGCCAATAATTCCTCCTCATACTTTCTTATTCTTATTTTTTTGTTCCATGGCATTATCCTAAAAAAAAGGAATCTTTACCACAGAGTAGTTACTCTCAACATATTCCCAACTAGTTTGATATATATTTTTTAAGATTAGCCATGTTTGCCACATAGTATGGTGTTAAACGAGCGTAATTAAAGCTGATCATGTGAAATGAAGTATTTTACACAGTTATTTAACGATGTCAAATGAAGTTTCCACAAACCTCGTCTTGATGCACGTACAAATAACAACAGAGACTCGAACATGATCATGAAATTGCGGAGGAATAATCCCTTATTCTTTAACGATTTGTAGTCTTTCTACAATCATATATTCTTCCCATATTGATGAAATGTTGTTCCGAGTGGTTAAATTTTCGTTTAAATCATTTGATGAGAACGTTTGAAATTCTGCTGCTGTTTTCTGCATTCATTGTTTCACAAAGTTTAAGTAGATTCCACATTTTTTAATGCGTCACTTAGACGGAAAGATGATATAAAGCAAGATACATAACGGTACGCTTCAATACCATGCTTCATGTGCTTTCCATCCATAATCTTCCCAAGAGTCATAAGCCCATATACACCTGCTTCAATGAAAAGTCCATCAATACCACTATCAGCTATATATTTTCCGAAAACTTTCAGCTTTGAAAACACTATCTGAAGTTCACCTAAGTGAAATATAAAATTTTTGGAGATTTGTTTTCTCCCTTAATTGCATACACTTTGGATGAAGTTGAAGGTCCAGAGGTATGATTGTTTTAGAACTATTAGTTACGCTTAAGTTTATTCCTTGCACCAACTTTAATGATGTACATAGGTTCGGCCTATCTGTTCGAGTACCAGGAAGTAATTGCAATTTTTGGCATGTAGTTTGATTATTTTCAGTTTCAATTATAAGCCGTCCATTTAGGTGTTTTATCGCCTGAAAGCGAAGCCATTGTCCATAATTGACCAAGTGATTTGCACAAGTCTGCAATCATGGACATATTATATGAGACTTTTTATCAAATTTTAGCACAAAGTCACATTTGACGCATGGTGTAAAAGTGATTTTCTAGACTAAAATCGCTAAAATTATGGCAATACCAAATTACTACTGACTTGTCACATTCATCCCTTAAACCAGATAGTGTGTTTATAGCACTTTTACATTTTGTTTTTTGGTGGATATATAACCCTAGTCCAACAGAAAATGGAGATTTTATTGTATTTCAAAAATCAGATGTGTTACGATTGTTATTTACTTTTTTATAGTTTTTACCCACTTGATATTAACTTCAGCAATATTATTAACAGCTATATTAATTGATTTTCTTTTTTTAGGACACACATCAATATTGTTTTTTGGTTCCATTAACATCTATTGGATTAATAAACTTGATGATATCTTAATTCATTTATAAGATTGTTTTTGAATAATTTTGGTTGGCAAAGCAATGATATAAACTTGATGGGGCAGTAACTTCGTTGCTAGTCAAAGTGATGGGATGGTCAAATTCTAATCGAGCTGCTAATTCTTTGCGCTCAACTAAAGTTTTCAATGTTGTTAAATCACATCTATGCTATGTTAAATCACATCTATTGATACAATGAAATGTTGGAAACATTTTACAAATATATGCACCAAGTTTGTTGCAAATGATATGAATTTGGATAGATCGTCAACGATCATTTACTCCTGTGTTAAAAAACAACTTGTACATTTTAACGACTTATAATAATGAAAAAAGCACATCTTCATCAATATCTGGAGTTGAAATGATCAATTGCTAGATACTTAGGTAACGAAACAAAAAATTAGCAAATACAAACATCTTTCTATTTTCTTCGTGATCAGATTTTCTGCGACAATACCTGTAATATATGCTGAGTTACAAATGAAGCTGTACCATCTAGAAGTCGTAGAATTAGCTATTGATTTTCTTCAATAATTTATTTAAATTGAACTTCCCAGTTGTGTAACAAAAATCTTATTAAATGAGTCTTTTTCTTTGGATTTGATAGCTTTAATATTTGTATGAATTTTCACCTGTGGGCTAGTTCGCACCGTGGTACTACGTAACGAAATTTCGACTCACATATCTGGCAGAAATTTACTTTCCATGTCATCTCTGAGTTTCTGAGCAAAACTCATTGCGTAAATGCAACGCTAGCTCAATTTGGTCGGGTTTTCTTGGTTGAGCGAATTTTGTAGGCGTGAATAGACCTTCTAAGTAATCTAAAAACCACCACGAGGATCCTTCTGGAAATATTTTCTAGTTCCCACGTTAAATATAACATTCTCAGTCATGATCCGTTCAGTCTGTTAAAATGAATTTCTTCTAGTTCGCTCAAATAGTAAGTCTGTCAATTAAGCATACCAAACGATCAAATTGTGATCAAAATATGAAATTTTGCATGAAGGATACTTTATATTAATTAATTTTAGATGGGTTGCCAAAAATTTTTCACGGTAGATGACGTCATTTGGGCTTTCACTTGCAAGCCGGGAATTTTTTTTCGCTTTAAATAAGAAGTTTCCTCTTTTGAAAGAAGCTTTGAAATGCACATTGAATCTTTTGTAAACCAAGGGGTTTAAACTAATTTCTTTTATTATCATTTGCCTATTTTAATCAAGTTAATCACAAACTAAACAATAAAAACAAATATAAACTATTGCCAGATTAGTTCGAACGGACATAAAAGAACGATAAATAGAAAATTACCTTTTTTAAGGATAGTTAAAATTTAAAACTGTTATTATCCGAACCCCTGAATTTCTTAAATTGTTAGTAAAAATTAAAATTAGCTAACAAAAAAAGTTTTACAAAAGTTTTAAATATGAAAACCTATAAACGAACAAGTAAACGATGTTTATATTACAGATTTAAAAAGTCAGTTGTTAGTTCATTGTCCTGAGCAAGAATACAACTCCGTAGATTTTAATACTTGCTGGAAACACTTCCAACGTCCTGTGCATGACTTTTGACACCCACACATTATAAGTTCACGACATGCTAAAGAGGTTTCTGGTAGTTCTCCCCAAAAAAGAATGTAGCCTGATTCTGTTTTTTTTCCAGTCCCAAGTGGACGGATCTCATTTCTCTCTTTGTTTTTGAAACTATCTGCGCCACTTTGAAGCCTGTAGTATTGATCTTAGGATGTGATGCTGCAGAGAGTCAACTGTCGGTTGAATACTTTTAATCGTGCAACCTTGAATAAATATAATTCTTCTTGAGTAATTAATGTCATCTGTGTTACATGCAGAATTCTACAAAACATTAAAGAATTTTTCAAAGATTTAAATTCTGTTTCAGTAACATCTTCACGAGATTTTATTTCAGTTAGTCTTGTAAAAGTAAGTGGTGATCTCTGACAAGAGCTTCCAAGCATTATTTTCTTACTCTTTCTGGTTATGGAAGATATTGTATCGGAACCACAAAATGCGTGGAGTAAAATAAGAGCACTTGAAGAATTTATGCCAAGATTTGCTGCTATTTCCTAAATGGGAATAAGAAGAAGATTCTTGCCGGTTCCGTAATCGATCCAAAGTTGAGCTAAATTAGGAATGTCATGAAATAACGAGATTGCAATGATAATAACTTCCCTATCCACTGTTCTGATAATTACACGAGAAATACTAGTTACATAACATTTCACATGTAGAAAGAAAGGCTGCATGTTAGGCCGTATATATAGCAGTATCTTGCCAAAAGTCAAGCGCCGACCTAGAAATGGGGTTGTGGTTAATGTTGTCTACAACAAAAGTAGTAAACACTCCCGAGCGAAACTTAGAAGGGCATATCAATACATCAAGTTCAAATTGCTCGCATACATCATTCCCCAAAAGTGTTGAGAGCGTTAACATGTGGTCATAAATGCATAAACCAAACTCAAAAAGTTTGTCTTTTAGCAAACGACTCCTAGTTACATAACAGAAAGTGAAACAAAGAAGCAATACGGGGGTTTAACGTTCTGAAATATGTCAGAACGTTCCACTAATACTACATGTTTTGACTGAGCTAAACCGAATGAGTTGGGCTTATGACAAAGAAGGGATATGTGCAAAGCTTTTAGTTTCTTTGAAAACTGCATCGTACGAAAAGCCAGTAATCATATGTACAAGTGTCAACAGAGAAGGCCAAACAGATTCTACATGACTACCATTTTCACGTTTTTTGTAAATATTTCTTTGCAAATGATATTTAAGCTCTACACAATTATGTAGCGTCGTTTTCTGAAGAGTGATGCTGGTAGATAATCTTTATAAACAAGAAACACATAATTTTTAAGGGAGAATTTAAATTTGGAATTAAGTTTAACAAATTTTCTTTTAAGTGATTTGCATTTGTTGATAAATAAAGGCAGTTCAACTTAATCAAACAATCTTTATCAAATTTTTTTACCGTAGAAAATTTTACAAAGGTGGCAGCACTGATTTTACAGGTTTTCGTCAATATACGTGAAACACTCTGCTAATGCAAATTTTGTTATTGATTTTTGTTATCATCTGTTGTACTAGGTTTAAAGGAAAACTTACGGTACTTGTTTCTGAAGAAAGTCATAAAATGCCCTTGATAGCATGCTTCCCTTGCAGTCAAATCTCCTTCAGAAAGTTTTGCAACCAGATTTTCATCGTTTATTTGCATAGCAGCTTCTCTAATGCTATTGTCTCTATCAAAAGAAGCAACGTGACGGAATAATATTGAAAAGATACCTTCGGAATCACAGAAAAATCAAGTTGAACTAGAAAAGGTATTTTTTTACTGGTAGCGTGGTTCATGTTATTTTAACTGGTATTTCACATGTGTTTTTATTTCATCAGTGTCCATAAATACGTTCATGGTTTCTTCTTGAGTTTTAATGCCACAGTGCATTGTTTTGTTTAAAACCACGTACTTGTAATTTCTTAAATTTGCGTAATAAAATCATGCATGCACACTTATTTGGAAAGTCTTATAAAATGTAAATGCTAAACAAGTAAATGTAGTTAAATAGTTAAGAAATTTTACACTGTGAATATTATGTCTTTTGATAAAAGTTGATCAGCTTCAAACTATCTTTCGAATGTGGTATATATTGTCATGTTTTGAAGGATTTTTTTTAACAGGTTGCAGGTGGATTTTGGGTCAAATGACGTCATAGCCCAGTCAGATTTCTTAGCACCCCTTCTAAAATGAATCCCAATGGTATAAAGTACCTTTGCATCAAATTTCACGCTTTGGTTATAATATGAACGCTCACTATAAAATTTGGGGCTTCACAGCCCTACTAAAATGGTTTAATTGATTGCGGATGACCATATTGGTCAACGGCAACGAAATCAACACTTGTCAATGCATTGAAATATGCATTGCTTCCCTTGTTTCCATGATGCTTGGACAATTTTTCAAATTGCTATTTATTTGCATTTTTCCAACAGATGATACTACAGTCATTAAATATATAATATAACCGGTGTTGCACCCAGAATTATCTAAAATCATCACACTTGAATCGTCAAATTATAACTCTTTCGACACTTTTGTTGGTCTTAAGTATATCACTACTAAGATGGAATAATGGTACGACTATTAAGACAAAACTTTCTTCATAATTACTTCCCACTTTTGAGAGATAATTGAGCCTCTATGAAAAAGGTCACACACACCTTTAAAAACTTGTATTTTCTCGTTATCTGTATAGATTTTAACAGGATTATTTGTAACAGAAAATGTTGCCAGTTTTACTCTTTTTATTGGCTTTTAAAAACTTTCGGGATTCGCAATAATTTTTTCTTGAACAAAGCTTTTAAGCAGGTCTTCTCCTTCGTTTGCAGCATTTAGAAGTTGCTTTGCTAAATCCAATGGCATAAATGCTCAATATTTACTAGTGATGAGACTTCATCGTTTACACTTCACCATAATTTAGAAGGGGTTATCAGCTAATCTATGGATGAAACTCCAGATAGATTCCACCATCATTTCAGACTTTTTTTATCGTACTTAAAAGCAGGTCTTTATGTGTCACTGCCATCGACAATTCTCGATAAAGTTTTAAAGTTCTCGAATATTTAATTTCTTATATGACATCTAAGCGTCCACTTTTTGAGAGCTGTATCATCTTGAGTTTTACCTATAATACCACCCTCTACTTTAGATTCACGGTTAAGACTTTTTTCTATTGAAACAGCGTAAAACTGTGATTTTACCTTTTTTCACGACACTGTGTGGTTATCATTTAGAAATTCTTGATATATCTTAGGTGCTTGTTCTGGTAGTCTCAACATATCTGTTAAATACACCAATACTCTTTGGAAATACTTTTTATGATCAAATATATTGCAACATTGCTTTAAAACATTTTAAGTGTGCATTCCAGTTGGAGTCTCTTTCTGATTCAAGGGAATTTAGCAGAAGTTCAACCATCTCAAGATATTCAGGCAGAAAATCTGAACGTTATCTTGTATCCAATGTTGTTAAATTCTTATTGGTAATTTCTAAACTAAAACTTTGTACAATCATTGCACTCACCTCCATTAGACGAACATTTCCTGAAAATTTCATGTAAACCGGTCAAAAGGTGTTCCAGAAAGTCTAGCCGGGGCATCGAAAATACCAATTTTTAGCAAATATAGACACAATATTTAAAAAAATATATAGATAGGTCCCAGATTGTCGCGTTAAAGCTCTCGTTGGCCTTTTGCGCTTTATCATGTAAGCATTTCTTCAAATGTGTGTCATTAATGAATTGTTCAAAAATAGCTATAGTAATATCTAAAAAAAACAATTTTTCGCAGTATGCCAGGTCCGGGTTTAAATCTTTTCGTTTCGTTAGCCTTATCGCAATTATATCTGCACCAATTGTTCTTTCCGGATGAACGATGCGGAAAGTACAAGTTATTTGTACTACTGAACGCTAATGTTCCAGCTTTCATGGCTTTTAAATCACCTTTTGTTGAATTGCTACGCCAAAATAGTTTTCCAATCTATCAATGGTCACATAAGTTCGACGTCAGTCAGCGACCGCCCATATTTTTCGCCGAATTTTTAAATTTTCTAAGACGGGTACCAACAAGCTTTTGGTAACCTCTGCTCGAATTTTTAGAGTTGAAAAATTATCAGAGTATACACCTATTGAACGAAAATGAGACGTTAAAAATTAATTCTTCCTGCAGAAAACGGTTTAAATCTAGCATAGTGTTTTCAGATTTTACATATTAGTACTATGCCACAGCCTAATTATGAGTTTTTTTTGATTGTTTAAATATTATACGCCCTTGTGCACATAGCTATCTTATTATTATGTAGTTATGAATATAAAATTTAGGAGCCAAATATATGGAGAAAAGTTGGCTAATACGAGGATTTATCACATGACCGAGTTGGAAAATAGCCTTGCCCTCCAAACGAACTCTTTGTTAAAATCATTTTCTAATAATATGCACAAGCCAGTAATTATTGTTGTAAACTCGAAAAGCCTTGATCTTGCTCGAGGCGAAATTTACATTTTAACGCCGCAAATCCTGTTGCAAAAAATGTTATTTAATAAGAGTCAGCCCACTGCTACGTTTTGCTTCTAAAAGTAAGACACTAATTGACAGCATTTTACAAATAATTATACAAATATAGTCAGTAAAGAAGTAACTGCAGCCAATATAATCCATATCATATCTGATCATCTAACGGAATTTTCAATGTTAGACATGAATTTATAACAACACAAATCCTCTACAATAATTAGAAGAGATTATATAAATTTTAGACATGAAACTTTTCGAAGTGATATTGGAAACAAAAACTTGGAAAAAGAGTTAAAATATACTTATAACGATCCTGAGTTAGCATTACAAAAACTAGTTTCTTTCATAGAGGCTAAATAAGATATCCATGCACCTTTCAAAAATATACCATAAGAGCAAAACTAGCTATTATAAAGATTTTTTTCGTAATGATATAAATAAATCGAAACAAGCATAGAATGGAATAAAATAAATTATAAACATTTGAACCATCAACAAAAAGATTGAAACACACTGTGAAGTGGTAGCAAAATCTTTCAATAATTATTTTGGAACAATTGCAGAAAAAACCAAAAAAGAAATTCCTAAAACAGAAAAATCATTCTATGACTACTTAAATCATGACATAGAATTGCTCATCTTCAACATTATAAACATCTCTTTAGAGACTGGTATTTTTCCATCCGGTCTAAAAAAATCTTTTGTTATACAAATTCGCAAAAAAGTTTCAAAAATGCTGCTTGAAAATTATAGACTATTATTATCCAGCATGGGTAAAGTATTTTGAAAAAAATCATGAATAAATAACTACCTTAATAAATATACGTTATAAATATCACGTTAGTAGCAAACAATCTGCCAATATATTTTGATTTTATGTAGCTTACACTAGTTGTAGTCTAGGCAACAAGGTGAAGTAAATTTGGTGTCGTTAGAAGCGCCATTTTGTGCAGTTTATCTTTGGGGAAAATTTTTTACGTGTGATTGACTGAAGGTAGGTCTTTTGCAAAAATACCGTTTTTTCATGAATTCTATCAAAAATAAAATCTCACAAAATTGCCTATAACTAGAGTAATCTAGTGAGATCGTGCCAATAAGATTACAAGAAATATGAGAATGATTGATGAGGATATCTCCTAAAGAGTAGAATTTCAGTAAAAGTTCTGATTCAGATAAATAACGACAAAGTTATTTTCTCACTGTACATCGTCACCATTATCATTTGTGGTTTAACATCATCCCATGGGTTTGAATGCTCAAACTAAATTTTAAATTTTGTTTTTATAAAATTTATCTTCTGAAAAATACGTGATAATACAAACCTAAATGAGCACAAGAATGGAGAAGAGTTATTAATTTCATAATATACATTGTATAAATTGTTGCCGACATTTTAACCTTAAACTAGAGATAAATCCAATTATTTTTTCGAATTCTTAACCAGGTAGTTTTAACTGGTTTGAAATTACACAAAGATTATTTTTTGACTGCTTCAATTTCCTTTAGTGTAATAATGCTCCTAAAAATACATTGACCTGGATAATTAGTAACGTTATGGCACTAGTTCAGTTACGATTTCATCGACACCTGGAGCTCATACAACTTTTCTGGCGTAATCTTTGGTGACAGCAGAATATATCTCTGCTTCATTAAAAATTATTTTAGTTAAAAACATTATAATGAGAATTCTAAAACCTCCTCTGTATGAGATTGTTCCAAAAATTTTCATCTTTTACGACCATCTCTTTATAGAGATCCGCAAGCTCATCTGGCATTTCTTTCACCTTCTTTCTTCTTCTTGTATCTTATTACCTGTTTAATTAACTCGTTTGTAACACTCATAAATACCTTCAACAGAAAAATATCAATTGTGAAGAAATTCGAAAGCTGTTCATGGTTTTTCTTAATAAATCTGCCGATTTCACGTCTAAGTTTTGAAAAATTGAAGCTCTTTGAAGTTACTTCGAGGCTTTTCCTTTTTTTAGACTTGAAAATAACAGAATAACCAGAACCTATATCAGAGATAGTTTTCAATTTTATATTAGTTTTGGTCCAAGACCATGTAGTCTATTTTGTTTTATGTTCGGCCATCTAGTGATGTCCATATAATTACGTAATTTTCTTTACAAATTGTTTTCGTAATCGCACAAAACTCTAGCAACATTATAAGCCACATTATACCGTACAAAGCCAGATAATCAAATTACATCAGGTTGATTTAATCATTTTTACATTATTTTACGTTAAAATTTCCTAGAAAAATATAGTTTATTACTCTTGACAGTTTATCTTGTAGTTCTTATAGGTGAAAATTTCTATATAAAATTTCTATAACTGGTATCTTGGGGCATATATCTGGAAACTAGTAAAAAGGTCATTTTCCACTTCTAGTTTAATGCAAATGTAATGTGAATAACTCTTTTTGTTTGTGTCAAATGTTGACCTCAAAGAGGAATTTTCAAAAGATAAACAATAGTAACATCTTGCCGTTGTATATTACCTTTTCTGCGTGAATTAATGAAGAAATATTTATTTTTATCAGCTGCTTCTAGAATTTCACTCCGAAGGTTATAAATCCACCGCTGTCCTATTTCGATAAAATGCTAATTTTGATAAAATTGTGGTTTTTACACCAAAATTTTTCAGTACCACCATTTAAAATCTTAGATTTACTAAATTTGTTTATCAACTTAAAATCTGAATTCTAATTTGAAATTTAAGGCACATGACACCACAGCATAAAAGCAACACGAAGTGGCGTATAAAAGCAACACGAAGTGGCGTATAAAAGATTACAGAGCCAATTAAGTACACTTGGATTGCCTAGTTCTAAGTAAATTCCAGTATAAAACGATCAATCATTACTTTTAATGAATATGATTTTATCAGTTAATAATATTTCCCTCATAACATACCATAAGAGGCTTCGAATGTATCAAATAGCAACAGTTTGAAACCTTTCACTTTTATCGGTATACTTCCTCAAAATTTTTAACTGTATATTTGTGCATTTCCATCTATATTGTCACTAATTAAATCAAACAATTTTTAACGAGATTTTAGCTCTGCTTGAAAGCAGGGAGGTGTTGGTGACGTAAAATCTGTAAAAGCCATAACTTTGAATTTCTCGCCCATCTTTCGGGGATTGAGTAACATATCGCAAGATGAATTCAGAATACTGGCTTGTTGAGGGGTAGCGTGTTTGAGAAGAGCCTAGTTAGATAAAACAAATTATTAGTGGTAAGTGAAAGTAGCTATGCTTATGAAGATTATATAAATATAAAAACATAAATTATATAAATATAAAAACAAATTATATAAATATAGAGCTTAAATAAACATCTGCTACCATGAAATTCAGTAGACATAAAATTTTTTAAAACATAGATTGAAAATAAATTATTCTTTAATAAGCACCGTGTAAATTTTAGTAAGGCTCAATATTCTTAAAGAAAAGTTCACCTGGTAAACCACAAAAAATCGGTTAATACTCCATTGTTATCAGTAGTAGGAACGTTATAGAAATTCAAGAGAAAAAGCTTTAGAAATTTTAAGGAAATCACTTCTCTTATCATACTCATTCGCCATATTGTTAAATTGTTTTTATTTCGAACGTACACATTTACGCGCGCACCATAAGTTTATAGGCGTGTGCGCATAAAAGTTGATTTCTTATGTGCAGGTCGCCTAATAAGGGAATCAAGTAATATAGAACATTGGTGCAAAGAAATGCAGGTAAAAGCATTTTCCTATCAACAAATTCTTGAAAAATTACATAATACGAAACATTCTATAGTGATTTTATAGTTAAACGATAAGGTAATGTACAACAATCAGTTTTTAAATAACTACTATAAAATACAACAGACACATACTTCTTACCTTAATTCGTTGTTGAATGCCCATCTGGATTAAGAAAGATTGCTGAGTAATAGGTCCGTAAGTTGAGACTAAAATTAATTTTGTTGCGTTGGAGTTAAATTTGTTAGTTAAAGGCGCTTAGAAACAAAAACTGAAGTTCCCTGCAAAACAAAGAAATCAATACAAATCTAACTACTCGCCAATTTTAAAAACTATAAAATGCATTGAATTTAAAAAAACCTGAATTTGAATACCTTCATTGTTTTTGGTGAAATGCTAAAACGCCAAACTTTGTCCCTATAAAGATTTCGCTGCTTTGCTAATAGTGAGATAAAAAATAATTTAAAAACTCAAGAAAATAAACAGTGACCTGGCTACATAATTATGGTAATCTAAGCACGAATTTTATGCTACTCGGAAACTAATGTTACCTAGTTGATGATTTTCAAATCTTCCTAAAATAAGATTGGCTTAAAAAATGAGACAACCACATACTTTTATTCTCAGTACATCTTTTTAAAAAGCCAAAATCAACGTTTGCAGTTAGATCGCATGAACCAGGATTGTCTAGTACATTTTCCAAAGTTTCATGGTTTTTGAAGCCCTGGAACGTATAATAATTAAAAATTACTTATTAAAACACACTTATAGCTAATAAAAGGTAATATTTAGTTAAAAAAAAAAAATAATAATATATATATATATATAAATATATGTTTATATCAGAGGAGAATAGTTGTCTAGATGAAGTTATTTTGGAAAGTCGATATCATTACAAGAGTCTAAGAAAAATTTGGATATAAGAAGAAGGGATAAGTAAAATTATATAATTAGACGATTAGATTAATCAATATTTTCAATTACCACTCTACAGATTAGATAATTAGGTTGAGTACATCCAAAATTGCGAGGAAAATTCCCATCCCAAAATTCAAAATTTCAGGCATACTTTCTGGATTTTATTTTGCGGTAAAATTTCAACCCACAAAACCATTTTATTTCAATCATTGCTAAAATCAAATCTCACACGTAAAGATAATCTATCACTTTTCAAAGTGCCATAATCGACAACCAACGCGCAACCACCATATGAAGAGATTGTGCGACTCATCAGTGACGTGATAGAAGCAGCCATTGGACAAATTTCTAAAGCATCTACAGTGGAGTGAGGGCTTATGAAAGACAAACCAATAGGGCTCACACCACGAGACATTACAAACTGAAGCTTGTCTTCTGTACTAAAAAAAAATTAGTTAACTTTCTAAATGTACGTGCTGATCCCTCAAAATAGTTAAATTGAAAAATAGAGGAGGGTCTTAAATATGCTGCCAAAATTTTTAGGGATGGACGGTTAAGTTGTGGAATAAAAATGCAAGCCTTCAATAACGTAACCACTGGGAAATGCTAATTTTGGAGGTTTGTTTTAAAATCTTCAAAAATTTGCCTGAACGTTTATCAGAAGGGGTTTATTTGAGGATCTAATTCAAGCCTTACAAACCCAAGAAAAAAAAAAAAAATAAAAATATATATATATATATATAAATATATTTCTTACGTATTTAATCCCACCAGTATCTCACGATAATCATTTTCCATTTTCTAGAACAGAAATAAAATCAGACATAAATCAATCAAATTATCACATAAATCGATTATATACAGAAGAAAATAGAGAGGGTATTTGTAACAATAAGGATAAAATTTTTGCGCAACCAATGTAACACTAGAATTAAAATTTAAAGTTTCACTGTCACGTAGGTATTTTCATAGGATACCAGAAATTCTGCACTATCACAAGCTAAACGTGGCAAAGTTATAACTAACATAAAATGACAATACATAACACTTCACTAATTAGGGGACAATGTAAATACTAGTAAAAAGCGGTAGAAAGACAGGCAAAAAACAAACAAACAAACAAAAAAATATATATATATATAATATA
>JAUZNK010049755.1:0-16078 GCA_035046665.1 Euphysa ruthae
GGAAATCGCATGATTTAGTCTTTCACTTGATACCAAATGATTTTTTCTGAGTTATTGCTTTTAAAAAGGCTTGGCATTGCTAATATAAAAATAAAAACGTTTTGAGATTTTAACTCTGCTTCACGTTTAAATGAATAAAGTGAGGAAATAACTTGTTCTACATATAATTCGTAGTTAGTAATTTGATTTTACCTGGCTTTAACTCAGTAGCCATTTTACATTTTAGTTTATCCTTAATTGCCATAGTTGGGACAGCCGTGAGAAATAAAAGAGGTCATTCTTTGTAGGTTTTCAAATAACAATATTACAAATAACAATATAAAAAGGTAACCACAGCAAGTTTTATCTTCAATCATACCGTTATTTCACGTATTTCCATGTTTCGTTTTCAAAAACTTTCAACTGACACACAGCAGAAAAATAGCTTCTTATGCCAAACAAAAATCCTTGGTTATTGAAATGGGCGAGTGGTTTTATTTACTCATATTTATCTGACTTTGATTACGGAATTTACACAAAGTTTACTCACGAAAAATCCGCCGTAATTCTCCATTCACGAAAATTGGTTTGAATAGAGTAAATTTTTGTACTCCGAAATGTCACGAAATAAGGAGCCTTTATTCTCCTTTTTTTTAAAAAGTGAGATTGTTGAGCCCAAGTCTTTTAACCTTCATGTATTTTTTAGAATTCATAAGAAACGTTTTATGTAAACCTAGAAATATTGCGTTATACAAGGGATAATTGGGGATGTTATAATAATAATTTAACCAGAAATTGAGCGCACTCGATCTCGACTATAAATTAACCAGCAAAAAGCTTTAATAAAGGCATGATGTTAAACATGTTTATTCAAGGCTAAAACTGTTTTGGATTACGAAATTCTCGGTTATTTTTTTTACCAGACCACTCACTAATTGAATGTTGGCTACTTGCATTGAATGAAAAAGAATAAAAAAGCTTGGCTTTGGTCTATGATTATTTACATTTTTTATTCCTCAAGTCGTTGTTACTTAATTCTTTAATTATTGAAATGGTTGAGTTACGTTATAAACTTAAAATTATTTTAATATATCTAAATTCTTTTAAATTTCTTTTAAAATAATTATATTTTGTAATTCTGATATTTTTTAATTATAAAATAGAATTATCTTTAGTATTTTGAAGAAATCAATAATTTGAAGATGCATGATGTGCTACAAGATGACGTCATGTTGGATATGATCAATGCTGGACTGCTCGTTGTTGGTTCTAGGTAAAGCTTTATAATTGACTATGACTTAAATTCATTTTTTTTTTCACATCTTTCTAATTAACAGATTCGAATTTTTTATATCTTGAATTAGTTTTAATTACGTTATTTTGTTTATTTTTGTATCCTGGCGAAGCAGGAAGTGAACTCTCTAAACGTTTTATGTTTTCGAGGAAAAGTTTTTTCTATACTGGGACCGAATATGCCTAAATTTGGTCATTTTATACCTAATAATAATAACATTTGTGATATTTTCTTGAAATCCATTTATTGCCTTTTTGTTCAAATTTAGTCCAAAAATTGAATTTTATATTTCATGAGAACGCATCATTTTGGATTATTTTTATATTTCATGAGAACATATGATTTCTGATTATTTATACACGTTTCCCACATGTTTTAAATTTTTTTAACAAATGCCTAATTTGGTCCAAGGATTACCACTTGTTATTTTTCTTGAAAAAAGATGTTAGAATATTATTTATAATTATCAACGCGTTTTTAAAAGCTTTATGTAAAATTTTGTGTTCCTAACCGTTTTTCAAAATGAACCGTTCCAAACCTTTTATTAAGTCTACAGGAAACGTACCTTAAAGTTTAGGGTTTTCTTAAAATATTTTTTTTTTTTTTAGATTCTCGGCAACAATTTTTTTGTAAATCTTTTTAATACCAATCTCATTTTCGTAAAAAAAAAGAAAAATGAAACAGGTCGTTTGATGATTGAAGCAGGTCTATTGATGATTGAAACGGGTCAATTAATGATTTTTTTTTTTTTTTTTTTTTTTTTTTTTTAACAAATATTTGCCAGTGTCATGGTGTTAAGTAGCCTCAAAAAGAGCAAAAATTTGATATTCGCTAGTTTAACCTCTTTAAAAAATGAACCTTTTGTAAATATTACAGGGGAAACATGGAATATTTTATAATTCTTTTAAAAATAATTATGAGTTGTTAAATAAATATTCTGTATGATATCAAAAAAAAATTTTGTGATTATTTTGTCGGCATCAGGTTTTACTCCCTGGCTAAGTCTAAAAACAGTAACGCTCAATTCAAATAACATTTTGTTATTCTATCGTATTTGATGAATGCCTTTGCCATTTGTATTTTATTGTTTATCGCTCACATTGAAAATGACCTTTTTTGCTCCAACTGCTCTTTTTTTCTCGGGCTTGGCGATGGAGTTTGCTATCTAATTATTATTATTCACTGGTGCGCGATTTCTTACATCCAGCCCTATTTGGGTTAATATGAGAATTTAAGTCTGTAGTGTGTGAGTTGTAGGATTTACCAACTAATTAAGTTGTTCCTAAAAAGTTTTAGAATTTTATCTCTCAGTGTTCCCAGCAGTTGAAAACATTTCCTATTTATCAAATCCTGTTTTGTTTTCTTGTAGTACTGTGAAATGCAGTAGTCGTGGATTATCATTAGTCGATAGTATTGCTATGGAGATGTGTTTGGCAGTTGATCGAACAAATGAACGGAATACTAACTTTTCTACCGACATCACGTGATCATTTTGTTTCTGGCATGACGTTCTAAGAATATATTGGACTCCAGTTTCAGGTAAACTGTGCTACTATAGATCTATTAAAATATTTGTTGGACTTCATAAAAACAATTGGACAAAAAATGGATAATTGAAAATGTTATATGTATTAACCAATATATGGCATATTTATTTCTTTTGCTCAATAAACGATCAAATGCATAAAAACCGACTCAACGGTCTAATGACCTTTACTTTATAAAACCAACACTCACTAATAAGCATTCACTAATAAGCATTCACAGACAGAATCAATATACGCTGCTCTTCGAATAAATTTTTTACAAAAGTATTTTGTCTTGCTCGACCACCCCATAAAATTATCAAAGTCCTTATATCTATGCTTGTTTTCATATCTCTGAAATTTTTTTACATTTGATCTATAATCTTTGGTTTAAAATGTAAGGAATTTATGCTGTATGTATTTATATAAGGTATGGGTGATTTTAAAATATATTTCGCTTTTAGCGAGCAGAAAGCTTTAAAAGCAAAAACACTGCCTCAGGTTTTCCTTTTGCTGGTAATTAAAAACTTCTTCCATAAATTATAAAAAATGTATATATATAAGGTTTATGCTGTATATCAAATCGTTTATCATTTGGTCCGAAAGGCTTAAATTATGGTAATCTTAAATAGCCTTATAACGTCCTCTAATACGCCCAGTTAATGTAATGGTAGTACATCTGGGGAACCGAAAATAGCAAAACAGCGGTAGATAGATTGAAAACGATTACTGCTATAATGCTAAAATTTTTATGTTACAACATGTATACACATTCTTTAAGAAATCGAATTAAAAATGTAGAAAATATTTATTTTGCTATTATACATCTACAGACCTTTTTTAGCCACGCTCTGTCACAAGAAAATTTTATAAACAGCTTAATGTTACTAAATGTAACATTTTTTTTTCGTCATCGTCTGTTACCTCGTTGGCTCGTTTTAGTCTTAATCTTTTATAACACGTTGATAAGCATGTGAAATGGTTGAATTTATGGTATCAAATGAATCTTAATTCATCGGTGGAGTTAAATTCATAAAACCATTCCGGGCTGTATACACCGTCTATTATTTTCCCTCATTGGGAAAAATTAATTTCATAGAGAGATTGACTTCAACGATCAGATTCCGTAAGATTTTGGAACATTTTGGAACGTTAAGGTAAGTCTATAAAACAAAAAATGTGGTTTTTTTTTTTTTTTTTTTTTTTTTTTTTTTTTTTTTTTTTGTACCATAATGACCGGAGATCATCGAAAGTCGAACTTTTTAAAAGATGGCCCCCATGACTGGTCTCAAACCGGATACTTAGCACATGTGAAGCGTATGACCTACCTCTAAGCCACATGCCGATTAAATTACATGAACTTTCTCCTTTATTCCATATCGTCGTATTCGATATCATCCAGAGACATCTATTCCATCTCATGCATCAAATAGCAGCATTTGAAATAACGGTAAAAGACTTTTCCCACCAAGCTATATTCTTGTAGCTTTATAGATGAAAATCTTTACTGGTGTCATCACATTAATGAAGCTAGCAAAAAACTGTCAAGAGCAAATAGCATGATATCTAAGATCCGTTACTAGGTATCGCCTGGAACAATTAAATCAATCTATTTTTCTTTATTTTCATCTCATTATTTGCTGTGATCTTAATTGGGGTCAATTAGGAAATCCTCATATTAATTAGAATCATTACCTTTTCGTCATTTAGATCTGATATTCAAGCTAATTTCTCAGAACTAAAGATCCTGACTTTTCCTGATTTTGTATACTTTCAAAATTGCCTCTTTGTTTTCGGTTATCTTTCAAAAAATCTTCCATCTTCTTTTTTTAAATTCTTCATAACCACTGTACCAGAAGTATAGCGTTAGGTAAGCTACATGCCTCAATTTTTAAGTAATTTTTGTAAGTATTCCATTAAAAATTAATGTATAACTGAATGGAACAAATCAATTTCCAATATTAGTGATAAGGTATCAATGAAATATCCCCGTATCAATAATAATCTTCTCCTTAGTAGAAACCAGATAAAGAAAATCTTGTTTGAAAATGCTCTAGCAGAATCTTTCCTATATATAACCTGGTGATTGTAACTTCTATTATTTGTTTCAAAGGTTTGCGTATCCTTGCACATATATCTGGCCATGGTTTGGCGTTGACCGTCTTTTCTTGAAATTGCAGTTTTTAGATCTCTTTTTTTTTTTTTTTTTCATTTGTTCTTTTCTATTATTATTTATTTTAATTTTTCTTTCTTTTTTATTCTTTAAAGCTCTTAATAAATTATTTGTTGAATCAACCGTGATGTCACTCCTTTTTGCTTAGCTTTACTAGAAGTTCTGGTATATATAATAAAATCCCCTGGAAAAAATATAAATTCTATTGGTTAAGAGAATCCTTTGGGAAAAATAGTAATAATATAATTTAGTTGGATAAAAAACTCGCTATGTAAAAATTTGTAACAGTTTAAAATGATCAGCTACTAAAATCAGTTAAAATATCCGTTAAAATAAATTGCTGTTGCTAAGCAACATATTAAAAATAATAAACTTAAATTAAAAGAAGTCCCCCATATAAAATAACACAAAAAAAATTCGGCTATGACAGTATATTTATAAATAGATCCCTATTTCCCTTTGGGGGCGACCGTTATAACCAATCCTTGCAAAAAAAAGTAAAATAAATTCCTGGTTAGCCACCTTAGTTTGATACCCTTGCTAGCATGCATGTAGTATACATGCTTACCAGGTTAAATACTGCAAATACCAATAGTATCAATAGTTAAGTTTTTTTTTCTTTTTTCCGGTTATGGCGGTCGCGCTCAGAGGGTAATAGGATCTGTATATAAATGTACTGTCCAAAATTGTTTTTAGTGTTTTATCGGAGAATACCTAAATAAATTTTTTTGGCAAAGATCAGTTATGTCGGTCGCTCCAAGAGGGAAGTAGAGATTTATTTATAAATGTACTGTCATAACCGAAAATAGTTTGGGTTTTTTTTTTTTTTTTGATGTGGGGGATTTCTTTGAATTTAAGTTTTTTGTTGATAATGTTGCTCGGCAACAACAATATATTTTAACGTATTTTCAAGACATGTTTTAATAATTTTAACCAATTTTTGCCAATCCTTTTAAACTGTTTGCAAATTTACATAGCCAGTTTTTTAACCAATTAAACAGTTATTATTTTTCGCAAAGGCTTTTTTTAACCAATAGAATTTATATTTTTCCCAGGGGATTTTACTTATTATATATGCCAGAACTTTGGCCGAACCTGTACACTATGCCTAAAGAAGATATGAAATATATCGAAAATTTGCAATATTAAAATATTTTTGTTTTTATTACTTTTTATATGATATAACATTTAACTAAATGGTTAAAAATATATATATATATATATACATATATATTGCTTTTGCATTTTTTGAAGCCCAGATTTATTTTTTTGGCATTTCAGCATAATTATATTTGATTTATTAGAAAATATAATTACTCCTTTATCCAAAAAATGTTGCTCGCTGTAGAATTGACAACCAAAAGTTACGCGGAACTTGAGGCTTAATAAGATCGGCCTTAGCTGAATAATACCATAAACAAATTGAGAAAATTCTGCATATAGAAAATGAAACTTTCAAATCTTTAGTTTTCTCTGTAAATGAAGGTATTGGCAGGGAACATAAAACTTCCTACACTTCTTTAACCTTTCTCAGAAAAGAAATGAAAATCTAGCTCTTATTGTCTTTTGAATCTGAACGAAGACGTCTTTTGTATCACTCAAGTCCTGTGTACTTTGTCTAATAGGTTTATGATTGCTAGATGAAGGACAGTGAACAAATATCATGAAAGGAAATCAAGAACTTCCAAATGTCAATTAAGACAAAAATAATTTTTTTTTTTTTTTTTTTTATCTCTGGTTCTATTTGACTGTATTAAACATAAATAAACTCATCCGAGCCAATCTGGGCCAGCCCAGGTAATTCCCAATTACTATAAGCTTTTTACGTGGACCTAAATTAATCATGATAATTTTTCAAATTCGACATAGTTGAAATATATATTTTTGAGGTTAAGGCAAAAACGTCAATGCCATGTAAAAAAAAAAAAAACCCCCTGTTTTAAGCTTGAAATATCTCTTACATTCTCATTGACTTCAACACATTATTACATACTCAAATTCTGTAAAATTCTAGTTTCCTACTTATCAGGTATTTTTAGGTCAGTACTTTAGACAAATTTCCAAATAATTTATATTAATAATTAATTAATTAATAGAGATTACAAATGATGCTTTCATTTAAATATTTAACATTTACTAACTTCTTTAAAAACATCAATATTTACTATAAACTTGTTTGTAACTATAACAAATCTAATGAAAAATACATTCCCAGTTTCAAAATATATTCCCAGTTTCTCTTTCACTAGATCAAATTTTTATATACCTTTCAAGCATCATATCGCTTGCACTTATTTCTGTGAGTGAAAACAGATATTGGTTTAATTATTGCATAATTAATTATTGCATAATTAAAAAAAATTTTTGCTTTAATTATTAATTCTTCTGTGAATTTTATCTCGTATCAGACCTTTGAAAAAACTGATTTACCTTTATTATATATCTAATTTTTCAAATAATATGTTGCAAACATTTCATGTAATGTAAGTGAAATTTAATACGTGCCTAATTTTAGACATTGCGAAAATTACTTTGGTTAATTTTTTTTCAGTTTATCATAAATTCAAATTTTCGGTTAACACTTTCCTCTCTAAAGTTTGAGCTATGCCACTTTCGCGTTGGATTAATTTCTTCCCTAAAGACTCCTTGGATACATGTAGGTAACTACTGTTTAGAAAATGGGTCACAAAAAGACTAGTTATGCGGATTTAATGTACGAATAAAATTTTCCGGAATGCATCTTGCTGATAAGGAGTTTGGTGATGATATCAAGTTTGTTCTGCTTTAAAAAGAAAGAATTATAATTATTAATTGAGAATAGAAATATTTATTATTTAAATAAATATTATTGAAGTTTTTTGATCGCAAATAACTAATTAACGAATTAGTAGTTACCCAACTGGCGCAATTAATAAATAAATATATAAAAAGAATTTCAATGAAATAAATTATACACATATTTACAGGACAGTAAATATTACCAAACGTATTTACAATATTAACAAACTTTTTACGACACACACACGTAAACTCGATTTAAACTAATTGCGATACTGTTTACATACAACACCGCGTGATAAGACAGCTGCTGTAATTCCCTATTTTACGATGACTTTGTAAACATGGCTAAAATAACTACAATGCACTTTTACAAAACCTTGTCCCCAGGGTTTCTAAATTTTGTATTTTCAATGCTGATCCGAATATAAGAAAATATGAAGATGATCTGGGAATCATGTTTTTTTTTCCGCAAAAACTGTTGAAATAAATTCTTAATGCTAGCCTAAATGATTGTGAATATGATTTGACGAAATGAATTTTAATCCGGATCTGAATTCAAATTTCATCTTTGAAAATTGAATTTTAAAAAAAAAAGATCATTATGAAAAATATTCCTAAAAAATGTTATTTTAAATATTTTCATTAAGATTAATAATTTTTTATAAAATAGCATCACATTAATCTAGAAGTAATCGGCTGTTTGATTCAATAAAATATCACAGCGTTACTTCATCAGCAATGCTGAGAATTTTTCATGGGGTGTCGCCGAGATTTTAGATCGAAGACAGAAAAACTCGATATCCTCATCGGAATCATTTGACAACGCATTTTAGTCGAACATCTTTGTCGATACATCTGCTAAGGTACAAAGTGCGTCCCAGGATACAAAATCATTTTGTCGTTGAGTAAGGTTTTGCAGGCTCAATAAAGATTGGACAACTTCCTTTTCAACATTAAAGGTTTGATCGAGAAATTCGTATGTAGTTTTTTCGTTAATATCCAAGCCGTTGTCGCAACACGGCAATGCATAATCGTGCTCCTCATGTGCCACCATCTCAAGGATGCTCTCATCCAGTGACATATCGTCATCTTTCACTTCATGATCAATAGTGCAATTTTCTTCTTGTTCATATGTTTTTTTATTTTGAAAAATTGATGTGTCTAAATTCGACCTATTGTATTGCTGATTTACTACAGGTATCGGAAATGTTAATTTAAGTTGCGTTTTAATAGTACGCTTATTTTTCGTTCGAATCTTGATGCTTGATGGTGAAGATGAAACACTGAGCTTTTTTAGAAAAAATTCACCACCTAAAATGTTTTTGTTATTTTCGTCGGGATGCTCAAACCTTCTTTTCGATGGCAAACACGTGCGGTGTACCAAATGCATTAAATCGGGTCGTTCACGCCGAAAATATACATGTTCAAACTTCATGTTTACCATAGAATCACCTTTCCCATTGTGAGGGATTTTATGGAAACCATACAGGTTCAATTGCCTTACAAAAGACGTAAAATTACTTGTTTTGAACATTTCGTCTTTGTTATCGAGGATAGATTGCTTAAACGCTGTTATGCTTGTAACAATTACAGAATGGCCGTCTGTCGACCAATGGATTGCATTTTGATATTTAGGGTTATTTAATATGAAGCGAAGTTTCGATACGAATGGACTTAGTGGTTTGTTTTTCTTTGCAAATTGGTGCAAGTGAAATGAAAGCAAGTTTTCTTTATTCTCTTCCAAAGCTGTCTTCATTACTACCTATATTTGTAAAATATTTAATTTAAATAATACAAAAGCTATTTAAGAAGCAACCGAAAAGCTCTGGTGAAAAATTTCTCCTACTTTAAGGGGATAAAATATTACTGGGATTTGATATCGCGGATTTGTTTTTAAGACATTTTTAATTTGCAGGATATTATTTCGATATCTCCAAAATTATTTTCGAAAAAAAAAAATTTTTTTTCTTCAACTAATATATTCCTAGCACCTCTATAATTTAATAACAAAAAATTTTGCAGACATGGAATTGTTTTTTTAGGGAATTTAATTTTGTTTCCTTTTCCATTAAAATTTCACATTTTCTATTGCTCTCCATCTTGACGTGGTCAGGTCGGGATCAGTGCCCAATATGAATCTACGAGTCAGAGCAGAGGTATAACACATATGGTGGAGAGGTATAACACATATGGTGGAGGATTTTTGTAATTCGTAGACATAAACTTTCGCCCAAATATATATAAACTTAAAAGCTTGTTTTTTTTTTCTTCTTTTGTGACCATCAACTTTGCGAAAAGCCAAATCAAGTAATTTTTCTTTATTTTATTAGTTGAGTAAAAATTCTGTTAAAAGAACGACAATTAAAATTAAATAGAAGAAGAAAAATAAGTATATGTAGATATATTCTTTTTTTAAGGAAAAATTAAACAGTATCAAAAAACCTGCATGAAAAATTATGTGGTACATATCATATCAAATTTTGATGAAAGGAATCTTTGCAAGTTATTTAAGAAGAGCTAACAGTATGCTGTCCAAATTAGACATTTTTTACTTAAGTGAATGATGCCAGTGTATTTTCTTTGAGTTGCATCAAAATTATTTTTTACTGCGTCTGGGATCAAAATGAAATTTCTCTCGTTAACAAGATTATAACCATATAAAACTCATTTTCTGCCTCTCGAGCTCAAATTAACCTTCTAAGTAATTTAAAGTTCCGAAAATATTTTCAAAATTTCTTTCTTTTAAACTTTCTATTAAATGAATTGACTCCCAGTTTTTTACATTTCTTTTTATTGTTTTACCTATAATAATTAGAATTTGCTAATGATAGGGAAAAAATGGAGTAATTATAGTACCTTTGCTTTTTAATATTTGGTTATCTTCTCTTTTATTAATTGATTATCTTTCTTTGCTATTGTTTTTATATTATTTGTTTTGATCCTGGAACGTTATCGGCTGCCATTATTTAAAACGTTCGAATTCAATTCGAAAAAAATTTCACTTGCCGTATTTACCATTTAAAAGCCGAAATTACATGATGTTTCTTTTACGGAAATCTATAATAAAATTTTTTGTCTCTTTACTCTTTATCTACTTTACTAATAAGGTTAGTCGATGGTTCACATGCCAATTACAGGTTTTTCATCTTCATTACTCATCCTCAATTTAGTCAGCTCTATTTTCCAGTACGTATTTTCTAAATGATAAGCAATATCCAGATGGCGAACTTACTAAGATATGGACTCCCTTTTGGATATAAGTACCCACCGTAACCGTATACATAATATCATATATTTCTACAGCTAACCTTAATTTGCAGAGTATTTATTAAAACAATTATTATCTAC
Organism: Euphysa ruthae; assembly: GCA_035046665.1. Lineage (NCBI taxonomy): Eukaryota > Metazoa > Cnidaria > Hydrozoa > Anthoathecata > Corymorphidae > Euphysa > Euphysa ruthae. The sequence continues at coordinate 11,102 of JAUZNK010049755.1, forward strand.
TGTTGGAAAAAGTTATTAGATTAATCCATAAAGCGTCGTTTAAATACTTTTGAGACTCTGATTTTTCTAGGGAATCCGTATTTCTATGACAAAATCCCAATCCAGGATAATTATTTCGTAAAAATTACAATTACAGGAAAAATCTTAAAATAGTTAAGAAACTAAAGAGTTTCACTCGTATAACAGGATGCCACAAATCTTAACAGAACGTATTTTTTTTTTTTTCGTTAAAGTAGATCATACCACACCGTCATATGACTTAGTTTTGATTCTTTCCCTATTTATTCTATTCATTGCAGTGAGCATAGATTAAAAGCTCCGTATATCTTAACTTCCAAAGACAGATATGTAAAATAAGCGCCTTTAAAGATGAATGAATTTAATGCTGGGGCTCAAACAAGACTTCTCAATATCATCGGCACTTTTTCAACCAAAGTTTTAGCAATCCTTTGCTCATAAATTCTTGAAGATTGTTTAAATAAATTTGTAAAAATCGTATTTCTTTTAGGTTTTCTGAAATTGGTAGCACAAATATTTTATTATTTTGCATTTACAGATATAATTCCGATTTCCATTTAAATATGTTATTGATTAAAGTAATATATAGTAATAAAAATAATGATAATAAAAAGATTTATTCTGGACATATCCTTTACAGTGTATGGCTCTTCGTCCCTATAAAAAATAAATTAAAGATTAGATACAAGAAAAAAAAAATAGTATAAAATGTATTAAAAACTATATAAAATTTGATTAACGTCGTTGAGATGTTTTAAATATATGTTTTTTAGTTAGAGAACAACACTGTTGATTATTTGCATCGTTTCTGTCTGAGATTCATCTTGTAATGTGCAAGGAATGTCTGAGTATTGTAGCAAGATGCCATATTGCATACTTGAAAGACTTCGTTGTTAAGCAGGTTAAAAGTCTAAAAAAGTATCTGTATTCTACCAAACTTTTTTAATGCCTGTTGATAACGATGTTTCATTCAAAAATAATCGCGAAATTAAAATTCAATGAAATGGTCTTCAAATTGTGTATATTCAAATCAGACACCGGATGAACTTCATAAAAATAATGGAAGTTCTAGGATACTTCTAAGAAATTTTCAGCTCCTCATGTCTGAAATATTATCATTGGTATATTACCACCTGATATCGTTTGAGTATTTTAATAACATGTTGGGTATATTTATATAAGTCATATACAGCAACTCCCTGCCAAATAGTTTTATGCATAGTTTTGTGAAGTATCTCTGCATCATATAAACATAAGTATTTTCATTTAATCAAATGCTATTGTCTTAACCAGTATTTTTTATATTGATAACAGACCTCAATTTTTGATTGACATCTTTTTCCAACGATATCTAATTTTCAAATGAAGTTTTAATATTAAGTATAATCATTGGTTAGCTGTTTTTTCCAAACTTATTATGGAACTTTTAAACAAAGTTATAATATTAAGTATATAGTATAGTTTAGTATAATATTATAGTCATTGATTGGCTGCTTCAACAAATTTTATGATATCAGTTTGAAATAAAGCAAAATAGGAACAATGCTCTTTTAGGACTCAGGTATTCATCATATGTCATCATATTCACCATAATCATCGTATTCATCATATATAATCAATGATTATACTTGATATTTCAACTTCATTTTAAAGTTAGATAATATGATTGGAAAAAACTATTAATAAAAAATTGACCTCTGTTATTGATATAAAAAAAATACCAGTTAACACAAAAGTATTCGGGTAATGTTTCCAGTTAATTAGATCTTAATAACTTATTTTATATTTTCTTTTTTAAATTTCTTTTGGGAAATTTTCATTTCTTTGTAAGCAGTATAAAAACACCGTTTTTTATCAATTTTAAAACTATTAATCGTATTTTGATTTCATAATCCTAATGTATTAGAAAATCAATTAAAAATCTTAGGTCCTATATTTTGAAAAAGCTTTTTATCTATCAAAGTTAAAAGAAAAATAAATTGATATTCAACATATTTTTATCAAGAGAATATCATTTATTTAAAAAGTATTAGAGCAAAAATCCACCATTTTTTTTAGGAATATAAATCCTGGATTATTATTACTCCTTGAATTTTAAATAACCTGATGAAAATAATACCTCCTTGCGATAAGGTCATGACAGTTCCCAAATTTTTTTTTTTTTAATTAAATTTAGTTGCTATCTTAACCGGATAAAAAAAATAAAATTTCTTAAACTTAAAAAAATTTCAGATAAATTCTTGATTCAAAATGATGGAAAATTTCAATTAACTCTGAATTTTTTTTAAATTTCTGTCAAAAAAATTCATAGTTAACATTCAGTTAGAAGTATAATTTTAGGTTCAAAGCACAGACCTAAATAACATAAAACTTCCCTAAAGATTTCAAGTAAAATGAACAAGCGGTTCTAAAGTTCCGTTAGCCAGGAATCTAAAAAAACGGTATCTCAAAACAACAAAGAAAATAAAAGTAAGGAGAATTTCTAAACAAATTTGATATAAAATACAACTAAAAGCTTTAAAAACAACTTGCAGAGTTCCTCCAACCTCATAAACATTACCCTCAACATGTTCATTTATAGCTATTCCAGACTTTACAGTTCCCTCTTAAAATTTTGCACCTTTTGCGGACCGGTTCACTTGACTTATAAGTGCGACGCGTAAACGTTTCCGATTTATAAAAAATGAAAGGGGTAATCCCCCTTAACATTTCTGTTGACTATTGATGAGATAAGGCGTGAATAAACCTTCATTAAAAACATGAACACGTTTCTGCTCAATTTTTTCAAATTCTTAGCAATGTGAAATAAACGATATTGAATTCCATTGTGCCATCAACCCAATTAAGTCGTAAATATCTTCAGTAAATATATAAAATCATAATGCTTATTAATACAAAAGATTAAGAACACAAATACATCAGCACTAAAAGCAGAAGCTGGTTGAAGTATTAAAACAGAAGTTAAAATTCAAGAAGAATTTTATAATTAAAAACAGCTTGAGAAAAGCAAACTTTTATTCTCAAATTTAGAGAGAACAGAACTCAAAAAAACTCAAAAACTTCCGAAGAAAATAAAGAATACGAATAACATAAAAAGAGCGTATATTCAGCGACACTCTCGTTTTACTTTTTAAACATGTCGAAGGGAATAAACGCACAAGCATTAACAGCTAATAAACTTAAATTGGACGATGGATTGCCAGGTTATCAATTCACCTCATACTTATATGAAATGAAAGAGAATTGTTGCAATTTTCATTAATTATTGGTACTTAACGCCAAATAGAAAGATATTTTCTCATCAAACTTCTTTACTCACATCTCACCATTGTTAGTCCCTAATGGTTAAACAACCACCGAGCGGTTAAGGCATTGGTTTTAGACACCTGTAAGTGTGAGTTCGATCCCTCCTTGAGATCAATAATCTTCTTTAAAAAGCTCAGATGGGAGCCCTAAATATACCAGGACGAAACCGGTAAGCTCTTTTGGAAATATAGCTTAAACTATATGTTGGCCCCCATGTTATATGTGAAAACACCAAAATCTCAAAGCATCTCCCATACTAAAATCAGTAGTAGGTAATAATTATCAAAAAAGCGTTTATTGTAGCAAGCAGAAATTTGTCCTTATTTTATATAAACATAAAAATGATTAAACAAACACAAATATCAAAATTTGAGAATTACCTATCAAAACATAAAAGATCGTAAAATTATGTTCCCTATCAAATTTTTCAGTGAATTGTCTGCTTGTTATCTCAACCTTATTTTCAAAATAGGGGTGAAGAACAAACCTTTCAAAGTCACGCTTCATTGTTGCCACGATTATGTCAACTTATTTAAAGTAAAGATCAGTGGTAACGCAAGACAACCCTTGTCACCTGTTAAACTTTGTTTTCTTTACTCAGCACGCCCATCACTGACCCTTAACACCCTCGTTGCCCTATCTTAATGAAACAATAATAGAGGTGTAAAACCTCATTCTTTGTTTTTTTAAAACAAAAACAAAAAGTCAAGATTGGAAATTTAACAAAAAAATATCAATTATTGACTGATTGAATAACACATGTCGTAATAAATTGCTGGTGAAAAACGTCAAATATGGATAGATTAGTGACACGTGTCGAGAAAAATTGCTGGTGAAAAACGTCAACTATGGACAGATTATTAACACATGTCGAGAAAAATTGCTGAAGACAAACATCATTTGTTCAAAAGACAAGGATGTTACAAGAATAATGGAATCTAAAAATGAACTCTACTTTGTTTTCTTACGCTAAGATTAAATAAATATCACATGTTGATAATAGGTTTTTATTGGTAAAATAAATAATAGTATCAGATAGGAAAATTTGCTGAAATAATCTACAAAACCTCATGAATAAAATAATACAAAATCACGGGCAAAATCTACGTCAGACCCACAAGGCATACCATTTTTGGCTGTTTTTTACCCCATAAGTATCAGATATAAAACCTTGTACATCAATAGAAGAATTCTATGCGAATAATAAGACATTAAATCTAACTTCAAAATCGTGGGAAAAATTAGGTCAAACCCCCGCAAGGGAGACCTTTTTAGTTGATTTTTTACCCCATAAGTATCAGATATGAAACTTTGCATACCGATAGCAGACTACTATCAGATTTAGAAAATATGAAATCTAACTCTTTCGCTGGAAAAGAATAGGTCATACAGACCGCTGGAAAGGAAAACTGCTGTCCATTTTTTTTTTTTTTTTTTTTTTTTTTACATTGGATATTGAATCTTCATTAGATTTCGGCTAGGATTTTGCAACAAAATTTCCAGATACGCTTAATTTACAAGTGTTGTTTGTTTTTTTTACCATACATACGGCAGAAATATTTTTCTAGCTCATAAGTGCAAGTGCCTTTAAGTTCGTTGATAGAAATTCCCCTGAATACATGTCTGAGGTCTTCAAAACTAGTTTAAATAATA
>JAUZNK010049766.1:0-16076 GCA_035046665.1 Euphysa ruthae
TATATATAACTATGTATGTATATATAACTATGAAACTCAAAGAAATGTTAGAACGAAACGGCATGAAGTTTATGATTCTTAGTGCAGTACGTGAAGTAATCTATTTAGTAAGTGAAAAAATCTTTTTTAAATATCGATTACCATTTTGACCCCAAATCTGACAACAGTAACTCATATGAGGGGAGAATAAAGCAAAATAAAGTGAAAGAATAGTGCTACTATTAACAAAATGACGTATTTTAGAAAGTATTTTGTTTGATATGTTTAATTTTTTAATCAGGACTGAGCTTTGGGAAATCCCAACTTTAGTATAGTTAAATGAAGACTTAAAACCGTTAATTGATACAAACTGTTTACGGTTATATAACTAAGAAGAAACCCAATATTTTGGAATACCACGTATATACCACTATATTACTCCAGTTTTGTCACCAAAATATCATGATCTACAGTGTCAAATGCTTTTTTAAATCATTAAAAACACTGCAAGCAAAATTTTCATTATCAATAGCATCTCATATTTTTTCAGTTATGGTAATAAGGGCATAAGAAGTCAAATATTTTGCTCGACAGCCAAACTGAAGATCAGTGAGACAGTTATATATATTCAAGAAACTATATAATCTTTTATACATGAGCTTCTCAAGTAGCTCGCTAATATTTGATATTAAAGATATGGGCATATAATTGTCACAGCTCAATTTAGAATCTTTCTTTAAACAAAAGCAGAAACAAGGAGGTTTATAATATATCCGGGAATGCACCAGTTGAAAAAGATAAACGGATTTATTTTGCTAAAATAAATGAAACTTTCCCGCTAAGATCCTTAAGAATAGGTTGCTATACTATTAGGGTCAGCAAATTTCCCTCTTTTTAAGTTAGAAATAAGTATGGATATTTCAGTATCATCTGTAGGAGATATAAAGAAATTTTGAATGTTTGGATATTTTAAATATCTTGTAAAATTAATATGAGAAGAATTATTTGCAATATGGGTAGGGTCAGTCACAGAAGTTCCTTTAATGGAATACAAATAGGTGAAGAGCTTGATTTATTTTTCATTTGAAGAATTTTTTGAATTCCTTTCCAGGTTTGACATAAACTTCACGTTATCAGAAAAATATTTGTTAAAGTAACTTTGGTTACTTTTCCTAATCAATGTCACTAGCATGTTTGTTTAGATAACAAATATAAATCTATGAAATAATAATTGTTTATTCTGATAATCTTTAGCTTTTAAATATATAATATAGAGATCACTACATTTTTTCAAGGACTTGAAGATACCGTTGTCAATCCAAGCTTTACATTTACACTTGAAAACCTTGTTACTAAATTTTTATAACAGAACATTTCGGAAAAGAAGAATTAAAACTGTCGTTAGTGATGTCACTTTTATCACTCACAGTATTGTTCCAGTCAATGTTTTTGTAATCATTACAAAGATACTTTCTCATAATCTTTATTGCTTCTACGATAAATGTTATACATACGGGGAATAAATAAATTTTTTTTATTAAAATCGGGTTATATAAAGAATTGTGGAATGTGATCAGATATAGACATAGTTAGATAGCCAGAAATAATGTCAATGTTTATAGAGTTAGAGAATATGTTATCAATTAGTGTTTGAGATCTGATTCCAACAAATTTTTTTTCTTCAATGTTGCTACGATTATTTTAAATTATTATTGTTTAACATTATTATTCAACTTCAACGGTAAATAAATAAAATGATTTGAATAATAATATAATTTCAGTTCACACTATGGAACAAAACCAAAGATTACTAAAAAAAATTTAAGTATTACTATGAAAAACGAGATGTGTTTGAAACATTTTAATAAATCTTTACCTATATTAATTGAATCAAGTACTTTAATGTCAACGTTTGGTCCTGCCATAAGTTGTGTATATTTATTTGGGTTTTCATCTTTACTTATTTGAGCTTTAGAAACATGCATCCAAACCTAAACAAAAATTTTTTTTAATAAGATATAAGTAAATACTGTTTTCTCAATTATTATTTAGAGAAAGCAAGGAAATTTAGAAAAATAACCTTTAAAAATTTAGGGTTTTCATTGTGACTTTAAATATAACAATTCAATTCAATTCAATAAATTTAATTTATTTATAATAATTATAATTTCAATTTATTTATCTTTGTATAAGACAAAGTTAAATACAAAAATTATAAAATATTTGTAAATACTAATAAGATCCAACAAAAGAAACATTACAAACAACACAAGCAATTTTTTTTTATAATTTTGTTCTTTCCACTCTTGATTTGAAGTTTAAAGATTTGCAAAGATGAAGAAGTTTGGGTGAAGTTTGGGAGCGTGTTCCAAGCATATTTATATATTCCAATAAAACGAAACAAAACTTGGTGCTTGAATTAAAAAAAACTCAAATTAAAATTCAAAGATTAGCTAGGAGTGTTGACATCATCATCAGAAATCCCTAATTGTATTATGTTTTTGTGAAAAGTATTTAAATCTTACCTCTACTCGCATATCTGATGGAATTCCTTTTCTAATGTAGCGTTTAACTATAAAAAAAACCAAACATGTTAAAAATTCTATTTTTAATGTGACTTCAACTTAATATTTCTTTGTATACACAAAAGCTAAGATCTATCTTCTTCCAACCACAAGTGGCATAAATGTATGCATTAAAAAGTTTTCAAATTAACACAGAATATTACACATATGACAATATTACACAATATTTCTTATAAAAAGGCACTTAAAAAATAACATCACCTTCCAAAAGAGATCTTAACAATATTGTGTGATTGGAAAGTGCCACTCGATTTTAAGCAACCTTAGATTGGTTAAATTTCTTATAAGATACCTGGTTGCTAATTATATCATTCATGTTTTTATTTGGCTACGAAAGCCTAAATTCTGATGGCCAAGCTATCTCAAAAAGTAGTACATAAACAGCTATGTATAAAATTCGGAAAGTATTGAAAAAATAACTTTTATGCACTAAGTAATATATGCTATATATTTTTTCCCATATGAAAATTTTTGTTGTTTTTAGATTATAATTTTTTCATTTTTATTTTTTTATAATTTAGTTCATAGAATAATTTTTCATTTAAACTCTAACAAACCAAAACGTATTTTCAAAAAAAGATATCACTGCTTGCCTTTGATACAATAACATGTTTTTCTAGAAATTAAGTAACATGCCTTTTCTTGATCTTTTAACAGCTACTTCAGTTTTCATGAGCTTTTCCCATTTGGCCATCCGTCGTGCAAGTACACTTAGATATTCAGCCATGAATGCTTCATAACTTTCGTAATCAAAGTCATCCTCTCGTTCAAAGCCATATGCATCAACTTCACTGAAAAAAAAAAGAAAAAAAAAAAGACCATAAACAGACATAAGTTTAATAAATCAAAAATGGGGCCCATAAATAAGAAATTTCGGTAAATAGCCACCTTTGCTCACTAATGGGCTGTCAGACAACTCCCGACATGGAAGCATTTGGATCACAAAATGCTCTATCTGGCCCTTTAACCTTATGCTAAATCAAAACAAAATAATAATAATGAATGGGCTTTGATAAAATAAAACTAATTGGACCAATAATGAAATCCATATCTGAAATAAAGAGTAATGAGTTTAAAATACAAATATTTGTTTGAAAAAGTATTCCGATTTTTTTTCCCATTCTAAAAAATTTAATTATTTTAGCATTTGTCACTCAGACAAGTGTCCAATTGCTAGAGTAAAATGGATTATTTTAAAATAATAATAGGTCACCCATAATTATATTTGGTGTAACTGGCACTAGAATTATAATGAAGTTTTAAAAACTTACCCGTTGATGGAAGCCATTCCAATTTCAAATGAGCATTTTTATTTAAGATATAGACTAATTACTATAAATAAAAGACATAAAATAATTTTTTATGAAAACAAAAAAGGGGAGGTATATAAAAAGTTATAGGTATATTACAAGCAATATAAATAGGATTGGAGGGAATTTCAAATGATTTTCAGGAATTAAGCAATATAATACTTTGTCTAGCCCTTTTTATGTAAAAAATTTTTTTTTAAAAATTTTATTACATAAAAACTTGAACAATGATATTTTGAAAACGATGAGTTCATTAAGTACAAGCCTAGCTTAGCTGGTTTCCTTAGATATAAATACTTCTTAAAACTGAGAAAATTTTCTGGATAAAGTCAGCTAACTTACTGTAAAACACTAAGAATTAATTTTTTACATATAGATAATTCCCTCAATACTGACTTCACACAAAATATTTTAAAAAGATTTATTGAATCAATCTTAAGAAAATAAAAAAACGGAAGATTTAGTTCTGCTAAAAAAAAAATCAGTCATCACGTGTCATTGCAAGGCAATGAAATATCAATACTTCCAAATATTTTACAGAATTAAACTTTTTGAATTAAATTTAAGTGTATTCAACCAATTATTTGTTTAAAGGTCTGAGTGCTGGGGGTCTTCCAAAATAACTGAAAAAAAATCGGAGCAATATTTTGAAGAATATTTTCCACTCAATTTGATCTGGATAACAAACCAGATAAAATTCTTAAAACGACTCAAATGCTGAAATTATCATAAAGACAACATTCATGCAGAAATGAATTTTCCAGCACAAAACTTTCGAGAACAAAATTAAAAAAAAACGGATTTTAAGAAAAAGTTAAACCTGTAACATGTTATCCGATTGGCATGATAAGTATTATATTTTATGAAAATGGCTAAAAATCTTATTTTATTTTGGCATAGAAAATGTTCATCGACTAAATATAAATTTTTTAAATGGAAAGTTGAAATTTTGTTCTCTGGTTTGTTTTAGTTTTACCTGTTTTGGAATAAATTTTAGCTCATAATTTTTGTATTTTTAAAAGCCTCCTCATAATCAAATTTTGATGTATCAAATTTTTACTTATCGGAGAAGTTTTGGTTTAACTTGTTGTTTCTTGATATAGTTAGTTTTTTCAGATTTTCAGGAGGTTGGTTAGAATCAATGTTAATATATACCACATGGTTCTGTAGTTACCCCGGAGACATTATAAATACTGGTCTGGGTTAGTCTTGCCTCTTGTAGAGGAAAGCCTTTTCAGCCTTGAATGGCAATCTTCCTACAGATGTGAAGGGACTGTGTCTCAATAAAAACGCTGATTATCAAGCTGATTATCAATAATAGTCTTCAGAGATAGGCAGAGAATACCACCCTGTTTTGTACCTCTTCTCTGCCTAATGGTATGAATTCAGTGCTGCTTGCATTGCCATATATGCTCTAGGGTAACAAATACCAATTTTCCTGTTGCTCATTTTGATTTATTGCTTATTAGTTGTCTCTTTAGAGGGTACAAAGATTGCAGTTTCCAGATTGCTATGACGATAGGTAGAAAGGAGCCCACTTCTTTGCTAGCAACTTAGAGAGGCTGCTCTATCAACAGTTATTAAATAATAAATGTATCTGTAATGGCTGGCTTCTCAGAGGTTACAACACTGCTTTTCACAGAGAAAAAGGCTTATAAATAAAAATCAAAATAATGAAATGAATTGACTATATATTGTAGCTATTTAAACAAGGCAATATGTCTTCTTTTCAACCCATTGCTGTATGAAGAAAACTATTGTTAAACCTAAATTTGATTATGACAAATCAGCCTACCCTTTATCTCTTTCGTTGAGCAACATTTGTGGTCTTTGTAGTAAATTTTCTCATGTAAAATCTTTTTTCTCTATTTTATCACTGACATCTTGGCAATCCGTGAAACTAATCTTGATCTTTCTATAAGTTTGTCTGATTCTAATGCACCTGATTAACTTCCTATCAATCCCAAAACCTCTACTTTTCACATGTATGACCTTGGCATCTTTGTCAGTAACAATCTTCTTGAAATTTCTCTTGAAAACCATAATGAATCCCTCATTTGTTTCAGTCTATTTCTTCCACAGTTGATTGGTTATCTTAAACCTTTTTCCTTTAACAAGGTCCTGCAGTGTGATTAACTATTTTTCTGAAGTATTGACTATGTTTTCATTCTTCACCCAGCTGCTAACATCTTTGCCTTTGGGCACTTCAAAGTCCACCACACTGACCCACTATCCTTCTCTAGAACTTCTAGCCTTTCTAGAATCGATACCTACAACTTTACCATATCTCAATCATTAACTCAACTAGTCAATTCTCCAACTTGTCTTCCTGATCATGACAACCAAGAATCTTCTCTACTTGATATATTCCCTTCATGAAATCCTGATATCCGCAAAACACCTTTCTTTAGACCTTTATAAAACTCTTGTCACTTAGTAGTAAACACTGTCATCAATGTAAACATGACCTATTTCCCTGAGCCTTTGAAACTGGGACAACTTTCATGATCTAATATTCATCTTGAACACAGCATCAATCTTGATACAGAGTAATGTTCTAAGGAAAATGCATAAGAGGTTTCATACTTTAAATTATGATAGAAGCGTGGAAATTGGTCACAATGTACTTCATAATATTCTTTATCAATAAATTGAGGTAGACACTTTTGAAAGTCGTTCGGGCGGTAATGTCAGCATTTCTTTTTTAAACCTAAACAATATATATAACAATGAAAAGGAAACTTTATCGTGATTGACTTTTATCAAAAGATTATATGCTGAAAATGATTACTTTTCAGGATATCAAACTTTTTAACAGTAATGATATCATCATTTTTGCAGGAAAACATGTTTTTTTTTTCAAATCTATTAAATCTATAGATAGCTGGAACGGCAAATTTATGCTGATAAACTTTTGCAAACAGACTATATGCTAAATATATGTTATTTTGAGATCATTGCTGAAAAATAGCGTATAATTAAATTACCTTTTAATTAACAAAACTATAATTAATCTTCTTTAAAAACTAAAACAGCAAAAATATAGTAACAAAATGTTGCCATAGTAAAATAAGCAAACATAAAGATAATCAAATAAAAATATCGTAAATTATAGTGTTTATACACAAACGCCACTGCATTCAAAAAGTCCTGTACAAGGAAGCTAGAACTTTTAACACCGGCATTGTGCTGAACATAGTTTTTTAGTTGCATTCAACCAACTCTTCGCAAGATTTTGACGCTTCTTGAAACATAATCCATAGGGGAAAAACTCTCTTTTTTCAATTTTGCCACCCCTAATCACTAAACTCTTGAAACATCTTTTCATCTGATCTGCATCATATTTTATGAAGGTAAAAACAAAACTAAGTCACTTCTATAAAGAAAGGTCCACATTTTTCCTAGATATAGTTAAGTGTTAAGTTAGGGGGAGGTAAGCTTAACTTCAATTTACCTAGCTCCCCATGACCTACTGTCTAAAATTGTGCTATGATCAAGGAATTCACACATGAAGCATAGAACATAGATTTTATCATTTCAAATACTCCAACATTACAAGTTGAATTTATTGTTTCGCACTCTCCACAAGAACTAAGCACACCATCAATTATTTAGTAATCCCAAAGTCACAAAAAATATTATTTTTATAATTTTCAAACATGCTAAAATCTATTATGCTTCATATCATAAACAGGATGTTTTAGTCGTTGGTTTTGGAATTCCCATTTGCGATTGTTAAGCGCTAATAAACAATTCAGATCGTATTTTGCTTTAGTTGAAATTATGCCTCACTTCACTTAGTTTTGCCAGAAGTATAGAATCGTTGAGAAATTTTACAATATCATGTATGCGATTATTTAGTTCTAATGTTTGAAATTGGTGGTAATTTTCCAACTTTTTCTGTTTTGTCACAGAAAAAAAATGTTTGAGAGAATTAAGAGAAGCCGTTGGTTTCAAGATCACTTCTGCTTTTTCTTCTTTTGGAAAAATTTAAGTTACATCTTGCTCATCTTCTTGCCATTTTCAACGATTTCAAGTTTTCAGCAAGCGTGTGGAGCGAATTTCGGTCAGAACCAAAACTTTAATAAATCAAAACATTTCATTCCTTTAAAGTCAATTTAACGATTGATGATTTAGTTAGATTCTCACCCAAGGTTTTAGCTTGAAAAAACCTTGAGAATACAGAAAAATTGTTAAAGTAATTTAACCTATCCAATCCACACTCCAATACAAAGGTAGAAATGATATAGTTTACATATGAATAAATTACAGTTTATACAAAGTAAACTTTCCTAATTTAAAAAAATATTTTGGACTTTTTTTCATTTTAAATTTGGACTTTTCAAATGATAACAGACAGTTTTAATCAGAGTCAATGACACCAAGGAACATGTATCCCTAGCGCTTTTGTTCGGTTTACATAATTTGGAGTCGATTTGAAGCAATTTTTAATTTTAACATAAAATATTGATGCCATTTGTGCTAGCCCAGGCAACAATCAATACAAAGAGGCTTTATTAAATAGATGTTTTTGTGAAGGAGAAAGCTAACAATGTTGAAATAACTTTATCTAATTCACATTACTTAGGTCTTCTAAATAATCTTTTCCACTTTTTTCACAGACAAAGCAAATTTTCGGTTAAGATGGTAATTTCATAATTTTTCTTGACTGATTAACTCAACTGTTTTGTTAGACATGATACTTCATAATAAGCACACAATGAAAATGTATAGTTATTACCCAATTAAATAATATAAAAACAGAAATCTTTTATTTAAATATCAAAACATTTGCACACTTTATAGCTATAACTTATTAAATAAAAAGTGTCTATTTCTTCTTATAAAGCCATTTTTACGCTTTTTATGCCCAAATTTATGCTCAATAAATGTCTTTATCAAGTTGTTTCTTAATGAGTGAGTTTGTATAAAAAAAAAGTTATTGCCTTTTAAAAGTAAAAATAAAAACAAGAAATTTTCATTATATGATCCTTTAATAAAGATCAATCAGTATATAACTACAGTTACAATGATACTCGGTATGTGTAGGTTTAGAGAAAATAAATTTTGTCGAAGTGACTTTCAGAAGTGTCTCTCTCAAATTTTCCAATTGGAATGTCATCAAGTTTCATGCTTTTATCACTATTTCAAGTATTGAGGTATAACCTGCCCTTTATAGCCCTCAATATTACTGTCCTACATGAAAGAAATAACACCTTCACTTTAGAACTACTCAAGGACCACAGAGCTTTCATTTGCTACTTATCTTTTAACAGTGAAGATTCCAAAATTTCACAAAAGCAGTTTTTCGACAAGCTTTACAGCACATACTGCTCGCTTGAATAACTCTCTGCATTTTGATTGTTTTCCTTCAGATTATGATCTTCATTGATTTACATTAAACGTCAAAAACATCCTTCTTAGTCTGTATAAAACCTGCTTTACCTTTATCTTTTCCTTTAACTTCCTGCCTAGTAGTGCCTTAGCCTTACAGAAAGAGACTAATTCTTAAAAAAAGAGAAAAAATTCTTAAACTGAAGTTTCAGCTAGATTCACCCTGATTAGACATTAAAACATCAAAAAATTAAAAAAAAAAATAAAACTATATATATATATATATGTATATATATAATATATATATCAAATTGGATTTGGATTTAGAGAAGATTGCATTGATTTATATATAAATTAAAACTGTTTAAACTCAAGCAGAAAATAAAAAATGCTAATTTTTAGATTTTACCTTTTAATTTTTACATAACTTTTTTATTATTATCTTATTAAATAAGAAATAGTCGCAAATTTTATTCAGATTTGTAGAGGAGATTAGGGTACATGAACTTAAAATAAATATGTAGTATCTTCAATAATTTTTCTTTGCGTTTCAAAATTTTATTACCTTATAAATTAAACTTTAAAATCATTGAAGAATTATCATTATTATGAAGTAGCTATAATTTTCTTCTTTTGATGTCTTTTTTCATAAACATGAAATTTATAATGGATATTATTTTCTTCTTGATCACCCTGAGGTGTACCTTCAACCACTACCTCTTGAAACTCATCAAGACAAAACTCTGGGAAAAAAGTATCACATTGAAATATAGCTTTCACAGTCGTTAAATAAATTCTTCCACAGTAACTTGAGTTAATTGCTTCTTCATAGATTTTCGAACCACCAATAGCAAATATATTCTCAATTGTATGAATATAAGGATCGCTTGAGAGAAGCTTAACAGCAGATTTAAAGCTAGATTGTATGATGGTGTCTTTAGATATATCATTAGGTGTAAGTGAGTTACTTACTACAATATGTAATATTTCTTTAAGCCCCGTCAAGTTCTCAAGGCATTCAAAGTAGGTAGTCTTCCCCATAATTAAAGCATTTTTTTAATTTTTGTCTGTAACAGCGCTAATGACACCAAGATAATATTTATATTCTTTTGGTAACTTCCAAGGTAAACGGTTATTTTTACCTATCCCTCTTTCTAAATCCATAGCTGCAATACAATTAACTTTCATTGCATTTATTGTATTTCTAAAAATCTAAATTTTAAACATAAATAGAGAAGTTAAGTTTTTTTATTGAAGGAAATTAATTTTTAAAACATTGGAAAACAAATTTTTCTAATGGATTTTCTGATATGTTTTCTGCAATTCCACTCGTTAGGTAAAATAATGCAATGATTTGATTTCTTGAGCTCATTGTATTTTTAAAAATTAACACAGGAACATAAGATTTTGGCTCGGAAAGCGTGTGAAAAAAAGATATTTAAAATATAAAGCAATCTAGCTGTAAAAAAAGTTTTTAAAAGCAGAATTTTGACTACTGCATTAAATGTTTTGGAAAGTTTTGACAAGAACGAAGTTTTAAGAAGTTTAAAAATCATTTAATTTCCTAGATGTAACCATGCGCCCATATCTATAGATAATTCATTAAACACTAACCCTATCTAAAAAGAAAAAACCATACTTGCGTCTAGTGTCAAAAAACAGAATCCTTTGATGACAGATGGCTAAACAAGTTAGGTTCCTCTAACTAATTTTTCTTTATGAAAACACACACACACACAAATATATATATATATATAAATAGATATAAGAATTAAATCTTTATAAAACTCACATCAAATAGTTATAAACTTATTTCTATACTACATTCAGAAGATTCTATGTCAGATGAAAATATCACAATAAAATAAAAAGATAAAATTAGCATAACGAGAACATTTTTTTTTTTACTTTTTCATAATATTTTGTACTTACATGCTAAAAGATATAAACAGAATGATGAATTTACTAATTATTCAATGGAAAATTAAAGTTGTAATGCCACAACTACTATTTTCCAGAGGCGCAATAATCAAACTTATAAAATGTAAGCTAATTCTCCAATTAGAGTACAAGACATGTTTTGCCTTTATTAGAACTCATCGGTTGTGTATACTGATGGGCAAAGGAAGGCCTGAATTCCTTCAGCTGATATAAAAAGCTTAATATGTGATATGGAGAAAGTATAACTTAAAATATAAATCAATCATAAGAATAGGGAGAAGTCATAATATTTTGATTGGCCAACTCAGTTTCACTAGTAGATAATATTTTGGGTTTGAGCAGCCAGAATAAATATTTAACTTAAGACATTTTTTTAAATTCTTATCTACATATTATCCTATTTCTGTCTTAAAAGGCTAAATAAAATAAAATTACAAGTATAAAAGCATGCATTAGATAAATTAATTAATTTTTTTGCCAGTATTGTGGCCTTAGTTGGAGAAGTAGTGATCTTACAGACAAGAAGTTGTCAGTTTGAGTACCACCAAGGAAATTAATAAAAAATGCAAAAATTCAAATAATATTTGGAAAACTAAAAAGAAGAAGAATATAGAATATAGCTATAGAAATAAAAATAATTTATCGTTTTAATTTTCCGACAGCATATTTATTTCAACTTGACATTAAGTTAAAAACAAATACCTAGAGTACTAGCCAGGATCTATATGCCGTGTAGCAACATTTTTGAACATCGTAGATGTTCAAATAAATAGCTGGGGGTTTGTGGGTGCACTTTAAGCACCCCAAATGCTATTTGGCCTTTAATAATGCTCTATAATTGCCCAAATGAATTACAATTTCTGTAATTAATATGTTGGTAGGTCAGCAAAAAAAATACAAATAATGGATATTTGATAAACCATTTTCTAATAAAAGTAAGCATGACTGAATCCTAAAAATAAACATATTTTTGCATTATCGTGTCACTTTCAGTATTGCACATCGACTATAATGAACATTTTACACAAAAATGATTTAGGTTAAAGGGTTTAACTAAGTAACATAATTAAAACATAATTAAAATAAAACATAACATAGAATTTCGAATTACTGTTATGAACACATTTTTAAGTATGTTGTTGTTTTGATTCATATTTTTTTATCATATTATTTATAAAGTAGAAAATAACTTAGCGTAGTGGTGATGGATTTAAAGCCCCTTGCTACAAGTCCATAGCTATAACTCTGTTACTTATAACATATCAAAAAAAAAAAAAAAAAATAAAAAAAAATAAATAAATAAATAAAAAAGACTTCAGCAACAAATATTTTTGAAATTAAATCTGGTGTTGAAATCTGGCAATAGGTTACATTTTAGATTTTTTTTTTAAAAATCAATTTCTTGCATCGTGTGAAAACATCAAAATAGTACAAAAGGCACAATTTGTGTATAAGTAAAAATAAAACAAACATAATTTTTCATCAGTATATTTTCAAATTCAATAACAATATTTATATAGAAAAAAATTACATATTTTACAACAAAATATATCTCTAAAACTATATAACCTAACCTAAACAAAAGTATTACGTTCTACTAAATTTCTCAAAAAAGAAAACCTTAAAATTTAAAACCAATTTGAAGAATAGATAAATAATAAATTAACATAAATTAATTTAATTTTCGGTTGTTTCACCAAAAATTTCAAATCCACGTAAAATTAGGAAGTAAAATTAATTTTAAATTTACGAGGTTAATTTTTTTTTGTTTATGTACAAACTGAAACTTAAACTATGTAAAAAACTATAAAAATGTAACACTGAAAAGCATCATGAAAGAAACATAGCATCAGTTAATAAGATAATAAGATTAAATAGCCTAATTTATAAATAAATAAAATTCCATCCTGATAACAATAATATACATTCATATGAATATGTTATTTTAAGTGACTGAGTAAAAAGACAAAAATGTTATTTTACAACTGGTGTTTTTATGGGAGCTATGTTTCCTAAAAATATGTGAACATTAAATTCAAAGTAATATTTTCACATTTTACTGAATCTTATGAAATTTCAACCATAACTTTTAAAGTTTTAGTAGAGAAATATTACAGAGCAGATTTCCCTTGAATTTTATATGACAAACCAGACCAATATCTCAAACAAAATAAAAGATAAGTACCCTTAGCATAAATAATATCCCAATTAAATCTGTCGCGTTTTAAACTTGAGCACAGCAAAATCTTTTAAGACAAGTTTGAAATAACATATTTATTACAAATAATATATTTATTATAAAAAAAAAACGGAGTAATTTTGCTCAAAAAAAAAAAAAAAATTAAAATGACTTAGTCAATAACTTACTGGAATTTTATCTTGAAAATATGAAAATTATTTTTATTCTCAAAAAAACCTCTTCTCAATATTTCAGTATGAAAAAATAAGAAAGATCAAACAAAATATATTTCACTGTGGTTATCTACCAGCAGAAATTTGTTTCACACTAATAAGAGACTACCAAGTCAGGTAAAAATTGAGATTAAATAAAAAAAATAAATTACTTCTACTTCTTGACTAATAAAAAGGATGTTATCTTCTTTAATAACGAAGCTGGGTTTAAGTTACCCAGCTAAGCAAGGAGATTCTGCTGAAAATTTATTCCAGTAAAGTCAATGAAAATCTCTATTAAGTAAAAAAATAGTACAAGATAAAATTAATTTCATATTTTGAACGTTTGCGATATAAAATTTCCTTTAGACAATTTTAATAATTGCTGTATCATCATATATATGTGTGTCTATGCATACAATATTGGGCTTTTCCATCACATGAGTTTCATTATTCGAGCGATATCAATAAATTTTTTTTGTAGGCTTGGTGTAATTCATCAGTCTATTTGTGCAATTAGCAGGGTAAAAAAACCATTAGGTAAGTTTTTCCAAACTCAAAAATATTGAATCTCGTGTTCAAAATGTACAACAACCAGTTCCATAAAAAGTTAGACATAACAGTGAAGAGGAGAAAGGGGAGAGATAGGGATGGGGGTGGGCTTACCATGCTTTACCTATATAACTTTTAAACTAAGAACATTTACATATGTAGTATCATAAAATAATGAAGTTATAGAGATTTCCTAGCAAGTAAGGAATTTTATGAGTTTTCAACATTATTTATAGATCTTATACATTTATTATGATCTCATTTCTTTCCAAAGAGGAGTATTTTTGAAAACAAAATTAATCTTAACTGGTTAAATATGTAGGTTCAAACAGACACCTATATTCACGCTATAAAGAGTACATATTAATAATTCTATTATGATCAAGTTGTTATATATTCATTCTTTTAATCATGAAAGAGCTTGAAAACAAAACAAAACCATAGTGTGACTTTTTAAATCTTAATTAATTAGCTGTTTAAAAACATCAAAAACACAATCTGTATTTCTGGAAAATGAGTTTTTCAACATATATTTTGTTGAAATGACCTTAAAACGGGGGAATTTTAGAAACTTCACATTTTAAAACTGAGTAATTCTTTTAAGAACACTGTGAGGCACCCCTGGCTAAATAAATTACCAATGATGAACACCTATTTTTGAATTCTTTGCCACCAATTAACCGTACTTAAACTGTTAACATAACCAGATGATTTGAGCAACACCACTTTTATTTAGAAGAAAAATTGCAATGAATCCCGCAAGCTACTTAAATCTCACCTATTCATATCTTTTTATACCCATCTTTGGTATAACAAAAAATTTTGATTTTAAGGACCAATAACTTTAAGGATCCTCTCCTTAATTCTTTTCATTGCTTGCTTTGCGTTTGGGATAAGAAACTTCTGAGAACCTGTAATGTTGAACTCTTCACCTGACATTGTTCCATATTTAAAGGTTATGAGATCTGGATGTTTTCGTTTTGATGTTATTTTCACAATTGATGACAGGTCTGGGCGAGATTGTATGTGCGCCCAGCCAGCTCGATCTTTATCTACTAATTCCCGCAATATGTACAAATGAGTCATCGTAAGAAGAATATAGCTAAAAAAATTGTAAAGAAAATTTTTTAGCTTGCAAGTTTGATGAAAATCAAAATACCTTTTTTGGAACATACTTAACACTCAGGGACAAGAACAGATACTTTAGGCAAATTGCCATTTAGGTTAAAAGGTGGCTAGACAAATGTTCAACTCCATTAAAAAGCTATAAAGATATTACTCAGATAAAACAACTAAATCCGGTATAGAAAATTTGTCCAATGGTTTCACCGGCGCTATCATCAGACCCTAAAACTACAAAAATATATAATGAAATTAAATTGGAGCAGAACTTCTAAATTTTTTCATAACTCAATGGTTTGATCATGCTAATGTTCAAAATAAGATTTTTTAACAAAATAAACAGTTTAGTATTCTAATTCTGAAGTAATATTTTTGAGAAAATGTGTAAAAACGGCTTTTTTTAGCCTCCTGCAACATCAAATAATTTCCAAGAAAAATCAAAAAACAAAAAACAAAAAGATGAAACTGTATAACTAAACATATATATCATATACTCATAAAATACATTTCTTTAGTTTATTTGCTCAAAATTATGTAATGGTTGCAAGTCAACTAATATGTATTTTGCTAGGTGGAATAACATGCCAAATAAAATTACCTTGAAAACATTTGACCGGACACAGTTATTTCACTGCAAGGAAAATGGCGTATGACATCTGATCGTTTTATCCAAGTATCAATATTTACTACTTCTTGGTGTTCATCTCCACTGGATGCTGGGGCATCTATAGAAAGAAAATATTATATAAATCTTTATTTATTAATAACCCTTTTTTTATGGGGAACCTATTAGATAATTTTAGAAAATTCCTAGACTTAATAAATTTTTAGAAAATAATGGAAAATGGTGATGAATTTTTTG
>JAUZNK010049777.1:0-16074 GCA_035046665.1 Euphysa ruthae
ATATCAGCATCCTGAAAATTTATTTGTTTTTGGAGTCAACCTATGTGCAAAACATTCGATACGATATATAGGATATAGGATGGATCTTTTTGAGCAGTCATTGTTTTTCTTCAAAGAGAGAACCCGTATTTACGCATAAACTTTTCACACCATCAACTGCTAGTAACAAATGAGTCTTGAATGCAGAGATCACTGTTTTTCTCGTTGAACATGCACTTTGCTTTCCACATTATCATTTTGCGACTGACATACAACATTTTACTCTGTTGATCATATATCAACTTTAGTAAGTTCTCTTCTACATCTTTATCTATGGATTTTCTTCCTTCCCCATTGAGAAGTTGTAAGTGTGTTTGTTTTAGGTGTTTTTGCTTTTCCCATATCTTTATTGCATTCTCTTACTCAACTAGAATTCCATAGTATATGAACGTCTTTCTTCCCTTTATAGGAAGCTAAATCACTTGCTTTTTCAGCCATCTTTGTTTCATAATGTAAAGCAATCGTTTGTAAAATGTTTTACAAATTCAAATCATATTAATAAATTATTTCATAACAAAGAAAACTTTTTATTGCATCTTTAGTCAGTTTTATTTAAGCATTATATATGAATGTGAAAAATTTCTCCAACCATTGCATCGGCAACATTTATATTTCATTATAAAACAGGTCACTAGTATTATTTGTGGCCACCATGTTTATAAGGAAGTATGGGATGGCGTGATAGGGGAAGGCTTTGTGGCTGGCTACTTTGGATGAACGTGAAGAAGTAACGGACTAAGCATGCAGTTGGCCTTTACAGAAATGATATGTTTGTTGGACATACACCGATAGAAATTTTGAGTATATGCTAACATTTTATAAAACAAGATTCAGGCAACAGAAACAACTTGAAAACGGCACTTGGAAATTTGACTTGTTGTAGCTGCAAAATTAATGTTTCACAGTGAACAATAAAAGATACTCCAAGATTTTAGAGAATGAATTTGCCAAGCTGAAGAATAATTTTCCCACCTTAAAAAAAAACGTGTTATAGAAAATTTCCTTTTTATATAATACAATAAAAAAACCAACACAAAACATTTTTTTTTCCATTTATACGTGTACTAATTTCAGAAATGTGGAATAACACACGTCTTACAAAACACCCCTCTAGAGGGTAAGGGGGAGGTTTTTATTCGAGGGCGAGTTTTTTTTAAATAAATACACAAAAAGGTGTTCCTATTCAATGAGGTGTTTATTCAAAGCGTTACAGTATGCATGAGTATTTTTCAAATTTTGTACAAATAAAGTTACTATAGAGATTATTTCACACATTTTTTTACACCAAACAAAGTTATCCTATTGACGTTTTGAGTTTTGATGCGTATAGGTAGTTGGAATATTAGCTTTTCTTGGGGCAGCTGTGAGTATTATATCATAACATCCTAAGAGGTAACCCATGCTGTGAGTATTACTCTAAAATTGATAACTTGTTTGAAATACGTTGATTTCACATATTTAAACCTGATTTTTATAGAATTTTGTTAATAAACATGATGAAGCAGCTGGCTGTCTTTGTTTGTTTGGTTGTTGTTGTCACTAAGGGGATGGTTATTAAATGGAAGGAATGTGACTCAGCAAAAACAGAAAAACCTAGTAAGTTCTGTACTTATGTAATAACTTTACGAGTGATTTTGACTTTGAGATGAATTATATTTAGAGAAATAAGTGAAAATGCAGTTTAACCAGTTTTTGTTGTTTGGAATTTACTCTTCTAAAATTCACCTCCTGGCCAAAAGGATGGTTAGTCTAAAATATTTGCATTTTTTGCCCTTAGCATTAAATGTGTTTTCTAATAAGTTATTTTCAAGACAATTGCTCAGTAAAGTAAGGAAGTAAGTATTTATTAAAGCTAAATAAATTAAAAGACAATGGGGGAAAAAAAAAAAACTACAACTACAAACATTAATTTAAAAAACAAACGGATAGACACAAAATTTGTCTCTCACAACAATGTTTTCATCGTGGTCCAGTTGTACATCACATAAGTCAGAGATTGATTCAGCCAAAGCATCGTAACAAAAAAAAAAAAAAAATTAAAAGTGTTTTTTTCCATACAGAATTATAGTCTATATTTATTAGGTGTAGAGGGATTCTTCTGTTTTTAGATATTTTAAAGATATCAGACATGTAATTTAGGTTGGCTCTACTGCAGAATTTAAATTCATGTGCAGCAAAGGTTCCATGTGAAGTGTAAAATATAAATTTTAAGACTGTCATTTTAGTTGCTGCGACCATATGTGACCACATATACATTGATTACCATAACTAAGTATTTGCTGTTTTTCAATTGATCGTTTTGTGCACTTGTTGTCATTGTTTTTATGTCTATTATTTGAATTATTTACATTTAGACTAATGTTTTAGGAAGTGATACACTTTCTTTCATTGAATTATTACACTCTTAAGATAAAATTTAAAGGTGTGTTTACACTAATGTATGTTCTTTATATTATTTCACTTTCATTAGTCTAGCCAGCCTTTATTGTATATTTCATTGTTAGAACGTCATCGTAAGAAACTGTGAGGGCGGCCTATTCCACCAATTTGCATGTCGCTAAGGTGCCTACAAAATCCCCAAAACCTCAAAAACCTTACAAATGAGGCTCAAACAAAGTAAATTTCTACTGTTGTTTATAAATTGAAATAATTAAAATATCTTTTTAAATAACTCTTGGAGTTTTGAACTTAAATATTAATATTACAATAATCTAGTAAAAAATAGAAATAAAAAAGATGATAAAGCTAAATTTTATGTAAGGATATAAACAATGTGAAAAATTTTTTTGGTTATGATACAATTTCATTTTTCGTTGCTATGCTGTTACTTTTACAAATTTAAATAATAATCCGGATAGATAATGATGCATGGTTTTAAAATTAAGTTTATAAGCTATTTGTTGATGAAAGTTCTTTGAAAAAGAAAAAAAAATTTCTATTAAATAAAGTGATTGTTACTATAAAATATGTTTTAAACAGCCGATTTTAAGAAAAAGGGAATAATTTTGTTGCAAATCCAGTTTAAAAAAAAAAGATCTAAAAAGAAATTATCTCCATCAAAGAAACTGGTTGATTGCTGTATGGCACGAGTTATTGCTATGTGCAACACCTACTTTTATCACAGATACCTTGCTTTTGTCATATTGATGAAAATACTGACAAATAGAAGGTTGCATCATATAAGTTGGTAAATTTCAGCAATTATCTATGAATGTTTTTGAATGCGATTGAGATCGCTCAAGAGCTAATTGATATATGCTTTGATTTAAACTTTTTTAGACAAAAAAAAAAAAAAAAAAAAAACGGTAGAAGGTAGTAGACATTAAACCAAGACAAAAAAGCCATCATAAAAAATTTGAACCAGCTCTTCGAATTTAAACAAGAATTTTACCGAGTAATGCTTTTATGTTCGTGTCTATTCATATTTCATTGATGAAAAGCTGTGTTGCTGTTTAATTGATAATTTATGTAAACACTTCTATGAAGTTTATATTGTAAGATGTTTATGAACTTATTTGAGATAAAAATTTCATGATTTTCATGTAGACCAAGTAGAAGCTGGTAATATATTCATTTCAAATTCCAAAAAGTTTAAACTTGGTTAAATAAAGAGCTAGACCACAAGATCTTTAGAAAATTTATCAGTTTTGATGATATTTCCAAATCCGTATTAAACATTGAGTTGCTTGCTGGAATTTATGAACTTACAAGTATTGAGTATTTGCCATCATTTTATAGAAACGGGAAATAAATCCAATTAAAATGACAAACATTCATGAGAGGTTTGTAAAAAAATTTCCAACAAGATTAAAAAGATAAAACTGTTGCAGTCATTGAGGAAATTATTTATTTCATCTATGGGTGCAAAAAATAGACGGAACTGCTGCAAATTTCAAAATTCTACCAAAAAAATTGTGTCCATATTAAACAGTTAGACTAATTAAGTGGGTCGTTTCCAAGCACTTTTCTTCTTATCAGTGTTACGTCTTAACGATTAATAAGAGCTTATTGCATTGTTTTCTGGGTTGAGTGATCTCAGTAAATATCTAAAGAAGTTTCTTTTGGTTTCTTTTGAGGGTTAGTTAGCTATAATGACTTACAGATTACATCAAGCTTGTTTAGTGCTTCTAAGAAAATCCTGCATTGGCTTAACGTTACCATTATGCAGTGGCTTTGTATGTGTGAAGTTGACTGTAGCATCTAGTCTTTTTAGCATCAGCCTTTGGTCCAATTATTTTGGCAGCATAGCAAGCATCTTTGATTTTACAATTGAATATATTTAACTGAACATTACAAGTATCATTTCAAAAGTTTTGGAAACTTTGGGTGAAATTAGGCTTATTTATTAATTTATTACTTGTTTCTTATTTATTAATAAACTCAAATCTGGAGTAGCAAATGAGGACTAAAAGGTGAAAGGTAAACATGATTTTATTGCCAGAGAAATATATTTTGCTTGAGGCTTAATGAATTTGTCACTTTTGATATTTTTTTGAATTAAATATTCATAAAAATAGCAACTGATAAAACTTATTTTTTTAAGTCGATACTACTCACTGTCTTAAACATAACTTTTTGACATTTTTATAAAATCTAGTTTGTTTGATGTTTGTCTCGTGAATGGTCTAATAGTTTTTTTAAAATAGCGTTAAAAATTAGAATTTTTTTATTTTTTGCTGAAATATGAAGGTTTTACCAAGATCTTATGAACTTTTCAAAATTTTTTAGTGTCCCATTTTTTGTTCTTAAATGGAAATTTAAAAAAATGAAAAACTACTTATATCTATTTTCTACCCTATATCTCTTTTCCTTTGAGAATAACAGGTCATCCAAGAACACCTATAGACAGTATTTTTTTCTAACTCAACCACCAATGATATTATTTTGGGTAACTTGACAGCAACTATATCTGATCACTTTCCACAGTTCCTTATATGTCCTGGTCTTATCAAAAGATTCATCCCATGAAAACACAATATTTATCGTTGTAATTTAAACACAAAAATTTTTTTAATGATGTTATAAAATTCATCTGGGATATTGGCATTAATTCTGAAACGAATGATGCCAATAAATCGTACAACAGTTTCTTTAGCAAGTTTAAGAGTATTTTAGATGAACATGCCCCATTAAAAAAGAGTTAATAATCCTTGCTTCAAACAAAGTTTCAAACCTTGGATCACACTTGGAATTTTATATTTGAATAAAGTTTGAAATAGACTTCAGAGTAAATATCATAGAGCAAAAGATACAAATAACAAGCTTTACTTTAAAAATCAGTTTAAAGTTTACCACAATCTTTTTGTAACGCTAAAAAGGCACAGCAAAAAAAAAATCATTTCTGAAAATATTTTTCAGATAACGCCAGTAACCTTAAAGAAACTGGGAAGAGTATAAAAAGTCTTTTAAGCATTTGTTCTAAAAAAGAGACTTATCCTTCTTGCCTTGCTTTAAAATGACACTAACTGACCCTCATGATATATCTGAACTTTTTAACTTCTGTCCCAGACAAAATCCTGGAAAAACTTCGCCCCAATTTTTATAAATCCTACAGATAGTACAGAAACCGTATCTTTCATCTTATTTCTTAAAAATGACAAAGCTACTGGACCTAACAGCATACCTACATCGGTTCTTAAACTTTTTTCTGAAGCTATTTCACCAGTTCTCTGAAAACTTTTCAATTATTTTATTTTGTCATTGGCATTTTTCCTGATATTCTAAAGCCATCCTCAGTCTCAGTACTTATACATACAAAAGGCTCAAAACCTGACTTAATATTTACCAGCCTGTCTCAATGTTATCAAACATTTAATTTTTAATTGCCTAAGCAAGCTTCAGTTTGGGTTTAGAGCTAAACATTCTACTTCGCATGCCTTAGTTTGTATGACCGAAATGATTCCTGAAGCAATCGATGACGAATTCTTCATTTGTGGCGTATTCATAAACCTACAAAAAGCGTTTGATGCAGTGAATTATGATATTTTACTTAAAAGGTTAAGTTACTAAAACATAAGAGGAGCTGCTAATACCTTATTTTCATCTTGTCTTTATAATTGTAAACAGTTTGTTTCAATTAACGGGTTTAAATTTTCACAAAAAACAGTAAAGTTTGGTGTTCCTCAAGGTTCTGTCCGGACCTCTGTTATTCTTAATCTACATAAATGATGTTCCTAACTCTATAAAAAACTCTATTGTACGTCACTTTGCAGATGATACTAATCTTCTTTTTATAAGCAAATCATTAAACTAGATTTGTATTAAAGTAAAGTTTGATTTGCCTCAGATCTGTGTGACGGATTAAATGGTAGTTGTATTTTCTTAAGCTTCTATAACATTGAATTTATGGTCTTTCATACGCCAAGTCAAACCGTCAATTATTTACGAATTAGGGTTAAAATCCTATGGTAAACAGCTTTTCCCATCTACTTTATTAAGTAGTGTGGGTTTTTGATTGATGAACAATTATCCTAGAGTAATCATGTGAGTGAAATTAGTAAAAAAAAACTTACATATGCAAACAGCATGCTTTCTAAAATCATTTTTTTTTTGTGTGTTTCTGGAATGCCTTAGATCAATCTATTACTAATTATTTTCTAATCTTACTGTAGTCTTGTTTGGGGACAAAGTGGAAACCCTAATGTTAAACGTATTGACAAGTTACAACGTATTTCTTTAAGAATCATCACTTTTTCTCACCTTTTAAATCAAATATTCAAGTTAAATTTTCTGAAATAAATATTCTTAAGCTCCAGGACCATGTTTTTCTCCATAATAGTCTTTTTTTAATCAATTTTTTTCAGAAAACTGTACAGTCTTGTTATGTCTAATCAAATTGACCATCAAACCCTTATGTCAAATATT
Organism: Euphysa ruthae; assembly: GCA_035046665.1. Classification (NCBI taxonomy): domain Eukaryota; kingdom Metazoa; phylum Cnidaria; class Hydrozoa; order Anthoathecata; family Corymorphidae; genus Euphysa; species Euphysa ruthae. The sequence goes on from JAUZNK010049777.1 coordinate 6,904, forward strand.
TTCTTTTACTTTGTAAAAAACAGTTGAAAAAATTTTTAGCTGAACTCATTTTTTCTTAGAGTCTTCCTTAATATCTTGTTGTTTGTTCATTAGCTTGTTGATAATTTCTGAAAATTTATTTTCTCTCCCCCATGACTGGCATTGTGATTCTGTCCGAGGATTTTACTCAGGTAATATTCGATATTAATTGTTTTTTGTTGTCATTTTTTTTTTCACTATAAAATATTCGAGCTAAATTATTTTATGGTGTCACACCCATTTGTTTTGCTTTTACTAGGCGAGTGGTTACTAATTTATACTAGTAATCATAGCGATTACTAGTATAAATTATTTAGCATATTTTTCTGTATATTATTGTCTAGTTTAATTGTTGTGATAAATAAATTACTTACCTACTTACTTTACTGTTTGCTCAAAAGCAAAAAGTGCTTTTAGCTAAAAATTCAAAGTTTTGAGAATTTCTTTAATTAAGTTGGTCCCAAAACTGAAAATATAATTTTCAAATTAAAATATTCAACACTCATTTGTTCAAGAGGTCTTTAAAATATTGCTGTTTATATTTTTTCGATCAGAAATCACTTTTAGTAAAAATGAAATGAATTAAGACTTCATCATCATGAAAACTAAAACATTGTCCCTTAGAGCTGAAACTACTCTGTATAAAATATCTATTATATATATTACATTACATGATACATTTATTATTTTATTTTGATTTTGTTTTAATCTGAGAAGGCCTTATAAATCTGCAAACCCTAACTTGGTAGGGTTTACAGTCAGGTTTCCTTTTTTTTTAAATATAACATTTTCTGATTTTCTCAAAAAGAAATTTTTTTTTTCTGTCAATAATTTTTTAATGATAAAAAATGTTGTTTCTGATTATTTTGGATTCTGTCTGCGATTTTTAAAATTTTACGAGGCTGAACTATCCGACATTTTTAATTTTCATTTCCGTAAAAATTTAGTACACTTTTCATTTCCATTAAACATTTTTATGCTTGTGGCAAAGCCGACAGTCTTACGGAATCAGTCATATCCATCTGTCCCTTTGATCATAAATCTCAAAATATGTTTTCATTAACTTTTTTGAAACTTTGCATGAAGCTAGAGGAAATTAAGGTGAATATTTTGAAGTGTAAAATCACCTGCTAAAAATTCTCATTCACAGGCCTATCAATTTAAAATTGTTTTTTTATTTTTACTTTTCTCAAAAAGTCATATTGAATTGAATTTTTTTTAATGTTAGAAAATATTGTTTCTAATAAAGTTATAAGCATGGCTGCCATGCCCTAGTCCCCAGATTCTCAAATTTTTAGTACTTCTTGGTCTTTAGATGCATAGCTTTTGATCAATTTTTTTATTTCTGGGATTTCATTAGTCAGCTTGTCTTGATTGAAATTTTAAGAGAATCTCTTTGATTTGCCTCTTTCTAAGCTTTTTCACCATGAAGTCATTGAAATAGTGGTTTATTGACCAAGGTGTCTAGTCTAACTTTTTAGCAGAGGAAGTGATATTAATCCTTGATTGGCATTTTCCTAGAGATATTGTAATAATTTAAATTTCAGGATAGCATCAGAAAGGAAGTCTAGTTGTAAATAAATTTAATGATGAAAAACAAGAACATAGATTTCATAACTGCATTAATGGGATGGAAATTCTTACTATTAAAGGTCAACCCAGAAAAAGAGTATTTTTTTTTTGATTTGAAAGAAATAAAGTTATGATGTCACAAAGATTAAGTGGTAAATCACAAAAGTACGATTTTTTGGCCATAAATTAACTTCATATTATATGTAAAAAAATTTACCATATTTTGTATAATATTTACTTCTAAATGATGCTACATGATTTTTTTAACTGGAAAAATAATTGGTAAGTAAATTTATCATAAAGGGAGGGCAGGGTTTTATTTTAGCTCTTTTTTTTGTTATTTCGCTGAAGTATTTATCAAATTTTTTTAGATTTTTAAATAAAATTATTCTTAACAATGAAACAGATTTTGTCGTGTTAAAATTGTTTCAAAAAGAAAGTTTGTCTAGTTAAGCCTAAAAAATAAAAGTCATTGATGGAAAAAAAGTCTTGGATCCCCTGACACTTGGTACAAGTTGAAGTACGATGCAACCCTATCTTTCTGCAACGATTTGAGCATGAACCTTTGCACCCACAGTGAACAACCTGTAGGATATACAGAATTGCAACTATTAACCCCCTTCTCCACCCCTTACCTTAGTACTGTCATATTATATTAGTAAAGTTAGTGTTCTAGAAAACGGAAAAAAAAACATAAGAAACACTGTGTAACATTTAAATAAAAATATTATTACTGTTAGATTGAAATTTATTGTGAAATCTGTTCAAAAACTCATGTTTTTTTCTGTTTTACGGCCTAATCTTTGTGATTTCATGACTTTTTTTTTTTCCCAAACTGAAAAAAAAAACACCGGTTACTCATTTTAAAGAGGAAAGTACAAGCTTTCTAACGGTGTACAACATGTCTTTATAATAATTTTTTCCGGGTTGACTCTATTTTTGGTGAAGTTCTACAGGACTGTAACGTTGATTGATGGTTTAGGTCTGTTGAAGGTAGTCAATGAAAAAAAAATTGAAAATGAATGTTGGCAAGGTTAAATAAATAGTGATGATGCTGGGATTTTGGTAAGAGGAGTACTTAAGGTTTGGACACTATGTTAAAATTGTGATACTTATTGAAAATTCAAAAAATTTTAGTCGAAGACCCACCCACATCCAACGCTTGACTTTTATTACTTGTGTACTTTTGAAAAACTGGTTAGCAATTTGAATAGGGACCCCTGGCCCCCTGTTATACTGCTGGATTTTGAAGTCGTTTATCATGAACCATTGTATGACTTGATAATGGCATCGCAGTCAGTAATAGTTAGTGTGCTGCTTTTTTGGTTGGTGGGAGTTTTTGTGGACTATTAATTCACTCGCATGCCAAATTACCATACTTCTTATATCGAAAATTAAATTTGACATTTTTTTATTAAACCAGGTATAAATAGGACTAAACAGTGAATGTTTATGAGCTTACAAAGTCAATTTACATCAATTGAGAAAAATTACCTCTTTCGGCTCAAAATGACATACTTCCTTCCACCGTACATCATTTTAAACACCTCGATTGCTGCTAAACCAACTTTGATTAGTCATTCCATGTACAAGAGATTATTTTAGCATGCTCCTTCATAGATTCAGATTTAATGCATATATTAAGAATATTTGTTTTCCCCTTTCCAAATATAGACGATGTTGTATCACAAGAGCAACTGTTCCTTTGTAAATTTGTTCTTCAAAGAGGCATCCTTGTCTCACAACTATACATTTTGCAAGAACTAGACAGATTGACAGAAAATTTATCAATCCTTCCTTGTTGGAGATATTGCTCAAGGTGCATTCTTGTGTAAACGGAGCAGGGTTGTCTTATTGGATGTGCAATTCATAACATTGTGATATGATGTTTCTGCGCTTTTACAGTTGACTTTTGATGTTGTCGTCTTCGAAGCATTCAAAGATCACCTGTGCTGAGTTGTCATAATGCTTCTTTATATACTTTAGGTAAATATCAGCCATTGAAATGAATTTTTCTCCCTTTTGAGAGACTCTGTGTATCAATGCTCTTTGGTTAATGATGAACTAGCTGTTTGGTGTGCTGTATTTCTTTGGCATTGCATCTTCTTCTGGCATGATGACCTTTTGCAGTGATGATTTATTAGGCATTCCCATCATTTTTTCTTTGAACAATAAGATTTGACTGTTAGTTCATATCAAAACAATTGCTCAATGCTCTGTTCTCGTTCGGCTCCGCTGAAATAAACCCTTTTGGTCTGGTAGCCTCTCACCTCACTTTTCGCAGAAGTTGTTGAAAAGAGATTTTAACTGGTTGTTACTTTTGATTGAGGCGTCGTTGATTAATTTGTTATTCAGGCTCTTTGGATCTTCGCACCAATGACCTCAGCTTGCTTACAGTTTTTAAAAATTTACCATAATTGTGTGAGATCGTCGAAAGTCAAGTTTATTAAAAGATGACCACCCACTGCAGGGCTCAAACCGGAGACTTGGCGCATGTAAAGCGTATGATCTACCCATGAGCCATATACAGCGATACATCAACTTTTTGCTTTTGGATTGCGTAAAACCAGGCCAGTTTGACTTTAGTTTATCTGGTGATGAAAGTAGCCACACCATGCGGAGTGTCTGATATTCCACACGCTTAAATGGAATAGGATTGAGTGTTAGACTTGATAAGAATGACTTGGCTGTCTTTTGATATGATATTACCTCTACTCTCTGATTCTTGATAAATTTTGCAACTGGAATCTTTATTAACCTTGGGGTTTTTCTAAAATCACCAATGGGTTTGGAATTAGTGCAGAATACTCCTATTCCATGGAAGTTGACCTTGCCAGTCATTGTGGTAATGTTGTGATCAACATTATCTACGATTTGTTGTGCAAAAGCCTTGCTGACTCTATCATTATCATTTTGTTATCAGCATGAACGATGGCTATTGAACTATTTAAACTTCTGACTTCATCATACAATATGCAGAACCCAAGCCTTGACAAGTAGGTGAGTAACCACTTTAACCCAATTTTTTTCTCAGTTTCAACTCCTAACCCAAATGGAATTGGTTGTTTAGAAGATTTTGGTTTTGATGTTTGGACACTACACAGAGAAATGCTTTGACTTTTTAGACCAGGATTCATTAGGTATCTCATGAAAGACTGAAGTTTTTCAGGAACAAGCTTATCACTGTCAGCACTTGATTTGATGTTGCTACGCTGGTATAAAAGTCTTTATTCAAATCTATTTCTCAAATGTCCTATTTTATAATCTTGGCCGCAGCACTTATCACATTTTTTTTCGAAATCGCCCCATTCTCTTTCAGGTTTTGTAAGAAAGATCAGTCATTTTTCTGAAGCAAACAAGTTCTCCTTTGCAGCCCTCACTCAGCACGAAGCAAACATGGTCTTGGTGTTGTTTTTTTCGAAATCGTTTCAAACATTAAACTACTTCAGTTTCGCTACTATTTTCAAAATTTATTAAAACACAACGATGTTGTTATTTTCAGTTGTTACCAATAATGATCCCCCCTCATTTTCGTCATAATTGTCCAGTTTTCTAGCATTTTGATTTTACAAAGCATCCTGTTTTCTATAACCTTGAATGGAATTACAAAGTTAGAATATATGTGATGGGAAGCTTTTGGAACTCATTTAAATTGGCAGGGCATATAAAACGTCGATAACATATCTCAATGCAATATTCTTGTTTCTTTTACCAATCCTTTGTGGTATTGTATATCTTTTGAGCCCTATTTTGAATCACTGTGCACATTTTGTTGTTGATTCTATTTCCTCATTGATGTCTTTGTACATTGTGTATCTGTTCAATAAAACATTATAGTTATGAATTATGCCCACTGACAAGATTATTTATTAGATTTTAATTTTTTTGTTTTTTTATAGGTGCTGTAGTGAATTCTGTTTCTATTGAACCTTGCGTTTCTTCGCCATGTATTTTAAAAAGAGGAGGAAATAGCACAATTTCTGTAAATTTCACGACAACTGCTTTTCATAAAGATGTTAAATCTAAAGCATATGGAGTTATTGCTGGAGTAGAGGTACCGTTTCCACTTTCGAAAGCTGATGCTTGTGTATTCAAAGAAGAAGGTATCATCTGTCCACTAAAGCCAAATGAGAGTGAGATGTTCAGTTATACACTTCCAATTTTAAAGGTTTTTCCTGAGGTAATTAAAGTTTTTCTCTAAGTTTTTATCTTTGAAGTGATGAAATGAATACTGCCAATCAATGTTTATAAAACTTCAGACTGATTGAAGAAATCAAACAATGTTGGTTTTTTTATATGCAATGTTAAGCTAAATTTTTTATTTTGAGTTTTTGTGCAATTCTTCTTGTCTATTCCATAAAATCTGATTTAATCTGGTGTTTGCTAATGGAATAAATTCAAATAATATTAATAAAAGAAATAATAATAGAAAATAAATATAAAATGTAAATAAATTTAAATAAAAAAAATTATAGAAAAAAAAAAAACAAAGGTTTAAGTTGTAAAAAGGGTATGTTAAATTTAATAACAAGAGTTACAATAGCGCACCTGCTAGAAAAAATGTTATGAATAAAAATACATATTTACAAATTCTAAACATATGTTAAATAATTTAAATGACATACAGGGGAGAACGACTGGTTAGTTACTAACATAGAAGAAAAAATTAATAAGAATGATTTTTAAAAGCTGTTTTTATGTCTGAACACAATATGCAATTCAATGTTAGAAAGAAATTTCCATTTAATTAATTGTGAAGAAATGTATTTTCAGCCAAATATAAAAGTTTGTTTTATGCCGTTTATACACTTGTTAATAAACTTTGTTCACATGGTATTTCAAAAAATTGGTTTTCCTCTTACTTACATAGCCGTAAAAAAATTATCAATTAACAGTTTTAAGTCTTCAGTTAACTATAATGAAGTTGGGGTTTCCCAACTTCATTGGCTTAAACCTCTTATACATTAATAAATCGATTAAAATCTTGTGTAAAAAGGTAAATTATGCTTTTAAGGGTGTTACTAACTGGCTTGTCGCCAACCGTATTTCTCTGAATATAAGCAAAACCGAATTCATAATTTTTCGTAAATTTAGTAAACTATTAGATACCGCGTATATGAAGATTAAGTTAAGTAGAAAAAAAAAAATATCCTTCAATTAATATGTTTCTAGGAGTTTTGATTGACGAGCTTCTTTTAAAGTAAAGATACCCACACCTACAATACTCTTAGTATTAAAGCCAATAAACCAGTCCTGCCAAAGCTTAAACTAGGAAGTTTCCCCATTTGATGGGCGGGTACATTCTTAGTTCTAAGTAACAATCAATTTTTCACAAACCATTAAAATTTTGATAAAAAAATGAAAGATGCTCCAATCATAATTACTTGTCTATCATTAAAGCAGGGTTTTATTTCTGGAGCTTATTTATTTATCATGCTTTGCATCTTGTTTTTAGATAGAACTCGCTATTATTTGGAAAATGATAGATGAAAACAATAAGACTATGGTGTGTATCGAGTTCGCTGCAGAATTGAAGTAAATTGGTTGTTTGAAGTGATTTTTTTTGCATGCCGTAAATGTCTGAATTATCGGTTAGTACTTTTTAAATTTAAGCCTTAGTCTGCCTTACTTATTCGGCAATCACATGGGCTGGTATTTTGATAATCAAGTGGGATTTTCTAAAACTTGGCTAAAAGGAATAAATATGAAAAAAAAATATAAATTTATGCAATTTTATTTGTTGAGCATTTACTTAGCAGTGACCACTTTTCTCATTTGTCGGCAACGAATTTGGTATGCTTAAATTCCTATTGGGAATTGCTTTGTTTATCCAAAAGTGTTAAAATTGCTGTTAGGTGGTTTTATTGAATTTTCGCATTTTAATAAGCAGTCAATAGATATAAATAAATTTAGGCGTATTTCCGAAAGTAATAGCTGATTGGGTAAAGACCTGGACTGAGCAGTTTGAAAAACAACTGCATCTGCAACTGCAGGGTCATGGTTGATTTGAATAACAACTATGTAGCTGGCAAAATATGCGCATTCAAAATTATATGACCTTTTTGCACGATAATTGTGTTGTTTACGGCAGACTGTTTATCTTTTTATGTGTGTTCTAAGTATTTTTTATAAGGTTGATAATAAAATTTGTTTATTTTTACTAAACGTTGACTTAATTTATTTTATGCGACAACTGAACGTTTATTGGAAAGCTTATAATGTACAAGCAACGTGTTTCCCTGATAAAATGCAGGTAAGGGGATAAGTGCATAGAATAACTTTTGGTAGGTTTTTTTGCAACGAAAAGTTGGATATTACGTTCAAAGGAAACAAGCTAAAATAATATGAAATGTGCAGTATTTAGGTATAAATATTTTCAGTATATATACTGAAGTGACATTCAAAGGGTGAAAAAATATAATATAGAAAGGGAGGCATTTATTATTTGTTCATTGTGTGGTTGTTAAAAACCGAGTATCGCAAAATGTTTGATTAGTTAACTAATTTCTATGAACATTTCATTATTTTTAATTAATAGGTTATAAGAAAGGGATACCATTTTGAATGAAAATCTAAAATCAAAAGATGAGCTATGAAAATTCAGTAAAGCTATATGCCCGAGCCGAAATTTACAATAATTATTGATGTATTCAGAGAAATATAGTTTTGGAGCTAACTGATTGCTGTTGCAATAACTTGACAACAAAAATTTATTTATTTTTTAATTTAATTTGCGCCTATCGTTTGAATTACATTCATTGAATTTACAGTTTTAATGGCACCCAATGGAGATTTATGATGTTTTGTATGGATTTATTTTTGCAGAAGTGTTATTGAAAGGGAATTAAAAAACAATATCCCGTTATCGGCAAAACAATATTGTTATGTAAGATTTGACCATAAACGAAAAAAAAGTCTACTTGATCAAATCGATAGTTTTATCGTTTTACTTAATCGTCGTGTACTAATGAAAACGTTAGACTAGATTGTGTTGTATTATATTCACTTTCTGCTAACACCTATTTTTTATGTCTATGTATTTTTAGGGTTTAGTACTTAGTAAATTTATTTGTATTTTTTTAGAAGTAATTGCTAATCATCCAGTTAATAAATATATTTCTTTTGCAAAATATGATGTTTGTTTGTTTTAAAATTTGATTAAACTATGTTGAATGATGATGTTATATTTAATAGCTAATTACTAAGGTTTTTATTTTATATGAGATATAGAGCCAATCACTATATTTTCATATAATGCCGGAAAATGGTTGGTAGGTCCAATTATCCCGTATAACTTACTTAAGAAAGCATAAACCTTGAAGGGTGGTTTTTCCTTAATTTGAAAGAGTATGGTAATAATTGATAATATGATTTAGCGCATTCCCATTCGGCACATTAACATTCTCCTAAATTACTCGCTTAGAATAGTTCTAGCTTATTACTAGGAATGTCAATCCTTTTTAAAAACAATAACTTTAGTGAAAGACTAAATCATGGGGTTTTCAAAAAGGTCTCATTTGTCTCAATAGCTGCTACGGTTCAATAGTTATGGCTGTTTGAAATCGCAAGTTTCATCAAATT
>JAUZNK010049788.1:0-16072 GCA_035046665.1 Euphysa ruthae
TAAGAAGCTTTTATATTTATTCTGTCAAAAGTTCCTCATTGTTAACTCATTTTTAATTGTTTTATGGTAAAATAACATAAAATGGTTGCCATAGAAATACCTACATCAGACATATACTCAGTTATTAATAATATCCTATATAATGTATATATTTATAAAATGACTAATAACTCATATAGTGGAAATAATTTGTCAACAAAACATATGAAATATTTTGATCAATGATACCAACAAAGAAAAGATAAGACATACACTTAACATAGATTGTTTAAAAAAAAGCCTAACTTATATAAGTTGTATGACAACATACAACTATTATTGATAAGAAGTGATGTCATATGACTCACACTTATTCAGAAGCCTGATTATAATTTTAATATTTAAAGAGGATGTGGAATATTGGCACTAAAATAAAAACTACAACTCTGTTAACTCAATATAAATGAAAATAACAATTTAAAGGTTGAAAGAAAAAAATGCTATATAAACTGGATACATTAACTATAAAAGAAAGAGAAACAAACTTTTTTTGTACCGTTCTATTACCAAATTTTCTTATGAATATTTTTCATTTTGATTTCTTTTGTGAAAATATCACTTTGTTTATTTGTCAAAAAAAAAAACATGTAGAAGCAGACCTCACATTAGTTGAACCCTCACCCTTCTATATCCAAACAATACCAGAATGTTTTTATTCTGCAAGTTTAAGAAGAATAAAATCGTACGTGTTACATAAAATGTAATACCATAAAGCGGAAATTTTTGCATCGTTACAATGAAGTTCACCCAAATTTATAAGAAAATATATCACTCACTAGATTCTTTTTATATCTATTAAGGCCTGTAAATGATTGCACAAAATTCATTAACTGTAGTTTATAAAATTTTGAGACCTGAAATCAATATTCAAAATTACCGTCATATGACCATTATGAGAAATAAAATATTCTAGCATCATATAAATCAAGAGTGGCTTGGTAATGGGTCTAGACACTTAACCGACTAGAATTGTGCCTATAACATTTAAAAAAAGTTGATGTGAGGAAGAGCAAAACATTCATCGCATGATTATTCTTGAAGTATTAGCTGAGAAAACAGACGTTAAAAAATGTTCAAATGAGAATATTATGAAGACATGCATACCTGAAATTGAACACATCTTTTGTTAGAAACCACTTTTAATTTAAATTAGGCTGGAAAATCATTCCATCCAGACATTATTTTTTGAGCCATTAATGTATGGAGAATGTATTTAGAAATGGATCAATTTCTATTGAGATCAGCGTTTCTCATAGATACCTCTTGTAACTTAAGTAATATAAAAGAATATTTGCGCTTATGCAGATGGGTGTACTTTTATGGGTTCATGCACTTTAACGATAAATCCAATTTTACTGGTGGGTCACATCTGCATGAAATGGCCTGCCATTAAGAAGCCTGGTTCAAAGGTCATTTTCAAAATGGTAAGAATTTCAAAATGGCTAGAAATTTCATTTCTTTCAACTTTTTATTTCAACTTAGCAAATCAGAAACAACATCTAAAGAACTAATTAATGATATGAAAACAATTTAAAAAGTAACGCTTTGCAGTAACCATTTTTTTTCAAATAATGCAAATAATGATTCCCACAGCTGCAAGACCTAGAAAATTCAAGATTTTATTAGAAGCTTTAAAGATATCAACAAATCAGCCTAAAGAAAAACTTAGAAATACTCAGTAATATAAAAATTTGAGAACTTTTTTTTATTTTTATTACTGTGATTAGACAAGTGCTTGGCATTCATAAAGTGTGGTATCTTATGCAAAGTTTAAAAATTCTGCAATTTGAACAAAGAATAATATATAGTTTAAAAATATATTGCCCAATAGAGACCCCTCAAATATATTGCACAATAGGACCTCTGAAAAAGGCATTTAATTCGTGCCATATCCTTAAAAAACAATCTTGAGTCACTGATGAGCCATTTCTAAAAATAACTTTAAAATTCTTTTTTACAAAAGTGGGAAATAGTTTTTCTTAAAATGAGTAATACTGGAAGAGTGACATGAGAAAAGCTAGAACCTTCTGCTTTGTTGTATTATTCTCAAAAAGTAAAATTTTATCAATGAAAGTTTGCTGACATTAGAGATTTTCATTCTTTCCAGAGAGGAAATGCAACTTTGAACATATTTTTTTTTATTAAGCAACATTTTTATTACTGACTTGTGATGCAAAACTCATTGTGTACGTGCTGGCATACGTGTACGTCTGCACACTACTTATTACTATTTTTAAACACTTAACGACAACTACAAAATATATTATAATCAAGATAATCAAGAGCCTTATATCTCAACATAAATAAATAGGCCCAAGGGTAGTATAGGGACAAAATCTGATACTACATCTGTATAGTAGTTTTAATGATTATTTTATATCAAAATCCTCTTAATTAAAAATATAAGAATCCTTTTGCAAGCAGCATGGTACAAATTAATCCCTAACAGCAAGATAGTATCAGATATCATGTTATAATTGTATTTGCAACTATTTCTAACAATAATAATGGACAGCATAAGCCGAAATGCTTTTTCCATCACTTTAATATTGGTTAATATTATATTCTAACTTGTTTAAAACCCACAACAAAATAATCCTTTTCAATTTATTGAACAACGTTTTCTTGATTTCATAACACTTTGATTTGAAACACACTTCTTCTGCATTGTGTAAACAAATCACATTTCTGAGAAATGAACAGTAATTTTAAATAAAAAGATAGGCAAATGGAAAGAAAAACAATAGAACTACAATGAAATTTAAAATAAACCTGCGGACCAGAGCAAAACATTAAGTTTTAAGTGACATGCTTTATAAGAATCTAATGTTTAAAAATTGTAAAACCCGTATCACATTAAATTTTATTTTATTTTACTAGCAAAAAATATCTAAATATAATAAAATTTAATAACTTAAAAAGTGTACAAAGATGTACACCACAAAGAAAACCAGTGTACAACAGCAAGAATATGTTAAACGATGTTTGTAAGATTGTACGCCTATTTTTTGAGCCCTGACTGGAAACTGTTTTTATTGAATTCTCTGTAAAATTTTGTTTCAGACAAGTTTAGCAGTTCCGTAGATTCAAAACATTTGAAAAAAAATGACCACCAAAAAACGGAGATTTCATTTTCATTTGTTTCATTTGTTAGATGTTTATTTTTTTAGTTTTTTTGCATTTTATTATCAAGAGTTTGTCTGGAGCAATAGCACAGCTCAATAACAAACATTTATCTACCATATATCTTTCAAAAATTATCTTTTTTCATGATTTTTTTTCTCTTAAAACATAATCTAAAAAATGAGCCCTAACTAAACTTCTAAACTTTAATACAATATAATATATGCCATTTTTTTATTTCGGTCTATAGCTTATATATTAGAATTTTTCCCACGACACACAAAGGGTATAAATATTGTATTCAGTTGAATTCCATGATCCATGGATAAATTTTTTTAAATTAGAGATATATTTATTTCTTAATAAAAAAAAAGAAGCCAAACCAAGGTTAGGTTTCAGCAGCCTACCTGGCCAGGTCCTTATATTTTAATCCACAGATGATTCAAGACGAATCAGTGTGTGTTTTAACTGAATTTAATTAACCAGGACTAATTCATAATTTTTGAAATTTAGCTGTCAAATTTTTAAACAAAGTCTGACTAAATATAGTTAATTATAGCACTACTTAAACTGTATAATTTATCAATTACATAATGTATGTAATTTCAGATTGAATCATAAAATAGAAAATATTATTAAACTCAAAAAAATCCTAAAATAACGTTGACAAACATTTTACTTGACATGCTTACTCTTCAACTATTACATGCAAAATTGACCGACTAGCCCAAAATTTTTTGAAATTTCAGCAGAAATAAAATATTTTCAAGCCAAAAATTGGCTCATGAGCAAGATTTTTAGCTTTCTATAGTGTTATACATTGCTGTCCTAAAATTACTATAATTAAACATCTTAACGCACAGTTTTTTTTTTTAATATTGAAGTCTTAATTTGATTTCACTTAATATTTATTTATTTATAATTTATTAAAATTATATATTTATAAATTTTCAGGATTACGATGGTTTTATGAAGAAAACAATGATTTTACTAGTAATTTGTTACCTAACAAGTTCTTCATGACCTTCTAAAACTCGTAGACATGATCCACAATCAATATCCCATAGCCTAAACAAATATATATTTTGAGATAAATAAAAGATTGAATATTCTAGAAGTTGAGTGTATTTTCATGAATTACAGTTTAACAACCTGTCTAACTTATTGATTTCTGATAAACCATATTACCAAGTAACTTTATTATCAAGTTCTTAGAACTGTTTTTCACACACTCCTGACTCAAACTAAGTTGATGAAAAGGGTCATCATAAATTGATGTAAGTAAAATAACCTTAGGTTGAATAAGACACCAATGATTTAGGAATCAAAAATATTTTTTATTTCAATATTATGTCTTCATCAGGATTTAAATCTCTGTAAGCATATTCAAAAATAAACAGTTTTTTTACATTATAATTGATTGACATACTCAACTCTAGTATGAAAGTTAATAAAAATTTAATTTATAAAAATAGGTTAAAAATAGACTCAAAACACAACTGCCAAAAAAAAAATCAATATTTTCTTAGAAAGTTTTGGAAAAATTTAAGTGCAAGTTCTTGCAAGTTTCTTAATTTAAATAATGTTTCTTACCTTATAGTAAAGTCAGACGATCCACTTACAACCAATGAAGCCCTATATTGTAAACAAGCAATCCCACGTCTATGTCCATTTAGTGTCCTCACAAATTCACAAGAGCTTGTACTCCATACCTATAACATATAAAATTTATATTTAAACTATTTTCTAACAAAAATAGCACATTTTTAAATCCAATAAAACAAGTTTTTTTTTTAACAATCTAACAAAATCATCTTGCATACATGTCACATATCACACTGCATACATGAATCCTCTTGCATACATATCAGGATTGCATAGATGTCAGGAATCCAAAATACTGTTTATACAATCCATAACAGTAAAACTTTTTGGAAATAATGCTTGATAAGTATTTTACAGTGGGGCGCGTGGTCATTTGCTATAACAAACCACATGCCTAGCTAAAGGCATGCGTTTGTTTCAAGGATCATCTATTTCTGGATATATCCAGATTTCCAGATATTTCAAAATCTATTATACCTTTCTGGAAAAAATCCGGATAATTTCGGGATTTTATTTGTAAAATATGTTTAGCGACTTAAATTAGAAATATTATCTTATAATAACCAATAAATCACAAAAACTACTTTGTTTATTGTTTTTATCTGAGGTTCTCTAAATTGGAAAGATAAAAATAAACAAAATATTTTATCTTTTTCAAAATAATACATATTTCTTCTGTCTAGCCGCTTTTTTTTATAAAAACTGTTAAATTTTAATTTACGCAGATATTTTTTGCTAGAATAGCTAGAAGAAGTTAAATCTATAATTTATATTGTATTTCTTGTTGCGTGATTTACTGTATTATATGCAACCAGTATCACTAATGCAAAATGAATAAACAATTTATTTTGTACACAATTTACTTTGTTTTTCAGCAACTACTAAGTTTTCTTTACTTCAATTTAACCTAATCGTTAATTATTCTAAAACTACAAAAACTACAAAAACTTCATTATAATCATATTATAATCATATCATATTATTGTTATTTTTATATCAATATTTTTATATCAATCAACCATTCACTTTACTCGATAATATAAATTAAAAAAAAAACATTTTGAAAATAAAAAAATTTAACTCAATATAGTGATTTTTAAACATTCAATTCTCAGAAAGCATGTCACTTAAAACGTTTGCTAAGTGGGATGTTATTAATAGAAATTTAAAATGTTATGTTGTTTTATGATTTTGATATGAAAATGTGATAGCAAAATTCAAATCAAGTGAATAGTGGCGCAAAACTGATTTAATTTTATTTTTGATGAGCGCCCATAACAATTCTTTTAAACGCCTATAGTTTTTCAAGTATTTTTTTGAATGGGTAGTTATAATTTGAAATAAATAAATTTAAAAAGTTTTGATAGCGGAGAGATTAAAACTCATGCCACCGAAGTGACTGATGTTTTAAACCACTGAGCCACATCAACATATACTAACATTTAAAACTTAATAGTTTTAAAACTTTTTTTAAATGAAACCAAGGTCTTGGAGCTGCAGAAAATGGGGAGTATAGATTTACAATTACCAATTATCTCCGTAATAAAAATTTGTGGTTTATGGGAATATAAGTCATTATTTTCCTGTTCATTCGCACAGGCGAGGAAGGCTTCAACTTTGGGGATAAAATCAAACTTTTTCCTGGGAGGCACCACAAAGACTGTAGGCCCTCTCACTCAAAAATATATCCCCACCCCTCCGCCCCTTATTTACAAAAAATATATCAATAAAAAAGAATATCGAACAACATGCTTAAATATATTTCAAATAGTTTACCATGACATCACTTGATTTATTTAAAATACGTTTCAAAAATTTTACTGTGACGCGACTTGATTTATATAACTTTATTTCATATCAGTATGTAACAATATGACTAGATATTATGATAAAAATATAAGTGGAGTGCTACTTCACAAAACCTAGGCATGAAATAAGTCACACTCCTTCTTTTGTCATCAAGTCTAATACATCATCAAGTCTGGGAAATGTTTAATGAGAATTTTTTAGTATTTATTCTTTAGCAGCCTAAGCATAGAAAAAAAAAACAAAGAGTTTGAATAAAGATACAGTAAATCAACAATGACAAAGCAAATTACTTTAAAATATTTCATACTACCTCTTCCACTATGATTCATTCTAAATAATATCAAAATTCTAGAAAGTAAGCATAAAGCAGGCGATGGTTTCAGAAAAAGGTTTTCAAGTACGACTTGCTGAAAAATTTGCCGAAAATTAAATTCTGTCACCGTAACAAGAAATAAGTTGTGCAACATTCCAAAAATCAATGCAAGTAAAATTTAATATATCACCTTAATTGTTCTATCTCCTGATGCTGAGACAATGTATTTATCATCAAAATCAACAACGTTGACAGCTGCACGATGTCCAACAAGCACTCTTCTAAGAGATATATCAGTGGCAGATTGTAAACCCCAAACTGCTATTGATCTGTCTTTAGAGCATGTAATCATGATACCATCTTGAAAACGTAAATGAAGAACAGCTTCACTGTGATGTATTAACGTATTCAACATTTCTCCTGTATGCACATCCCATATTCTACAGAAACAAGCAAATTATAGACTATTGGAGATTTTTTAAATATTTAAATGATCAATCAGTCAAATTTGAAAAAAAATTATATAACTTTCAGTCACAATAAAAACTTTAAAGCTACTGGTATATTCTCTAGCAAAATTACAAATAGTTGAAATGTCAAAATGATGAGAAATTACACCTTCCCAAATCTTACAAAATTTAGGGAAAATCAGAACATTTACTAACTATAAGATGCAGCTTTTAGACAAAATTTGGCCAGCATGTCAAAATTATTAGGGGAAATCGGCATTTAAATTTCTGATAAAAAAGAACGAATTATAAAACTATTAAAAATGAATTTTACTAAAGCATTATTAGGATATGTTCAAATATTTTAAAATTTTTATATTGGCTTATTTTTTGTCCTTATTTAGTCATCACTTTTTTTTTTTGTAATTTGCTCTCAGAGGCATGTACCCCTCAAGGTTAAGAAAACTTCTCATAGACAAAAAAACTGCTGTGGTAAACCCACTGGTATCCCGCATCATATTTTACCATTGTAAGCCCGCTAATAATTTCAAATAATTTTTTATCCAAAATTATAATCACATGACTTTACAGGCAATCGTCAGCCCTATTAGACCATGGGTAACAATTCAAGTTTTGGCATATATGTTTTCAATCGATCTGACAGTGACCTGAATGTCTGTATTATGAACCAGAGCCTACCTGAAAATCATTTACTAGTTGCCGTTGAAAGCCAGCTCAAAAAAACTACAATTTAAAAAAACCAAAATGAGATTTCAAGACAATTTTGAAACTAAAATTACCCAAATTATAGTATTTGGGCTAAGTACCAAAAAATAACACGCTTGTAAACTTGTCAACCAAATTTGAAATGAGCAATATACTGAAAAAAATTTCAAAAAAAATCCAGGCTATACCCACCTTACTGTAGCATCACTTGAACCTGTGACAATTATATTTTCATCATATTGTAAACATAAAACGGAGCCAGTGTGACCATGAAGAACTTGTGTACAGTCAAGAGTTTTTCTATCCCAGAGCTAAAATAAGATCATTTTAAATAAGCGAAAATTTTTACACTGAAAAGAAAGACATGTCATAATAAAAAACCTGGTTGATCAAGGGAAAAAACTATAGATAATTTCACAAAGAGAAAAAATCTTGAACATTCTTTATTTTACCAATCAAATTTTAAAAATAACCTCTAGTGCTATTTTTATATTTTCAAAATTGTTTTGCTACGATAAAAAGTCAATTTCTCTTTAGATATCCCAACATACTTATATTAACATCCGGGCGATTCAAGAACTTATGTTAATATATTTCTCCTTGTTCAGCTGGGTTGTCTAATAAAAAATAACAAATAAGCATCCTTTGTATTTTTTTTGCTTTTTATGAGCAATAACATTTTTTGATACAGAAAAGATGTTGATGTGCACAGCTTCTTTTTTTGTGTTTAATTTTATTTCTTTCTTGAATCTCTTTCCTCTTTTGGAGCAAAGTGGTGCGAACCGTAGTTATTTTGAGGCTCAAAAATTTCATCAAAACACGGTTTATCACCAGTACCTCTTTGATTTGTGCAGGTTGCCTTATCGTCAAATCTGATACATTGCAAAATATAGAATAAACTTGTCTTTGGAAATTGTTTAAAAGAAGTTAAAATTTAGTTGATTTCTTTGCTGTTTTACTCTTATTCTTATTCAGAAATAATTCTAAAAAAATCGTGTTTCAAAAAGATTCTAATCTAAGGCTTGTTAAAACATTTAAGAATCCCTTAAAAAAAGATTTCAGAATAAAATATTTTATTAAAGTTGATTTTTAACAAAAAATAAGTTTTCTAAGAAGAGTTGGGATTTATTATACAGATTACTAGTAAAATATGTTTTCAAAATACCTTTTAAATGAAGAGGTTTAAAAGGGAGAGGCTTTTTTACCCAAATTAAATCCAAACAAAAATTATCACTATAAAAGGAATTACAAAAAAATGGAAAAATCCATACCTTTATTGTATTATCTCGTAGTCCACTAACAATTTTCTCATCATCATATTGTAAACAGTAAAC
Source organism: Euphysa ruthae (assembly GCA_035046665.1). Lineage (NCBI taxonomy): Eukaryota > Metazoa > Cnidaria > Hydrozoa > Anthoathecata > Corymorphidae > Euphysa > Euphysa ruthae. The sequence goes on from JAUZNK010049788.1 coordinate 9,399, forward strand.
ACCTTTGATATTTTCACTATGACAAGGTATTTTCAATAACCCATGCCGCCCACAACGCCAGTTTAATTCTAATTTCTAAACAGAACAATTTTTAAAATTTTTCTCTAAGTGTTTCCCTTCATGCATCATTACGTGTATTATTCCAAATTCTTATATGATTTTTTCCAACTTTTAACGAAATTTTCCTTCAGGAGTTCCCACTGGATTTTTTCTAAGATTTTCCTGTCGATAAAGCTTTCTCAGTTTTGCTAGAGTTTCTCTGAGTCATAATTTTCCTCCTCATTTACGGCTGATTTTCAGTGGTAGAGATTTTCCCTTTATTATTACATTAATTTTATAGGTTTTCCTTAAGTCACATAATTTTCCAGAGATTTTTTAATTTGTGGTAAAAATGATTAAAAACTAAGCCTTGACATAACCAAAAAAACTGCTGCTGAATAATTAATCTCCAATTAATCTACTTTTGTCCAAAACCATTACAGAAAAAAACAGGATTCTTAAGTAAGAAATTTTAGGAAAAATTCATTTACAAAGTGTATGACGACTGCCAGAATGGCATGCATGCAAGATTGTGCATACATGAGCATCCCTAACTAACAAATAAACCCTGATGTTTATTTGGGCTGCAAATAACAATTGATAAGCTCTCAGACAAATGTTTGAGATTACAACGTTTTCTATATTCACACTTTATATTTCTTTTTGAAGAGGCAGGCCTATGCTGGAATGGCATAGAGAAATCAGCACATGGTAGAGAGGTTTATATGTTTTTACAACATTGCAAGTATACTTTATTGTAAATTTGACTAATATCAATTGTATCTGAATTTTAAAAGCGTTTAATCAAAAAAAATACAAGATATATAATGTTACAAGAAAAGAATGCAGATAACAGATTCATAGTGACTGTGGTTAAAATTTGTGCAATTTCAGTAAACTTTGGTTTTGTTTCCTGCATTGAAAAATTCCATTTTTGTTGTATATGAAGCTTATTCTGCCCTTTTTAAATCTCAATAATAAGTGTTTTTTTCCTAACCCTCTGCATACTGCCAAAATGACTTGGACATCAATGCGCAACTTTTACCCGACAAAATGTTTAAAATTCACGCATCTGAGTTTGAAAACTATGCACAGAAAATTACGCGCCGACACAATTTTTCAAATCAGTTTGACAAATACGAAATTTTTTATCCCTTATGCTTTCTTTAACTAAATTTAAATTTAATAATTTTAAAATGAAATTTTCCTATCTCATAAAACAACGGTAATATTTAAAAAAAAAAATACAAAATAAAATACAAAATGCCACATTAGAATTGATTGTGCCAATGATATAACAATACTACATACTAATTACTACTGCATACTGTAGATGTTGTGACAATTGCATAAAAATGCTACAGAAAAATTATTCAGGTAACAGATCTTCCCTCAAAAATATAGTCAATAATTAATTAATCTAATACCTCTATATCATGGACAATTCTTGGATAAAGTGAACGGAAGAAAGAGTGATTTGACTGCTGTGAATATTTGTTTAAAGAGTCCATCCTAGAATAACAATTACTCAATAAATAATGGTAATATTATTTATCAAATCCTAAAAAACATGGTGTCAAAAAGTTGAAAATAAGTCCTGATATATACCTGAAAACAAATTTAGAAAAGGAAAATGTTGTTGTTGTTTGTAAATAAGGGTCAAACCCAGATTTATAATAATATGTAACTCGAAAAAGCATGGTGTCACAAAGTTGAAAATGAGTCCCAACAAAGAAAGGCATATTATCAACATGAACATATACTTTTTATAAATTTATAAAAACTTTCCAATCAAGTAGCAAAGTTGACATATTGACAAATTTCATTTGTTGTGATAATTTTGTTTCGCAATGTTAGTTATTACTCACCAACCCCTTCTTTCACCTAAACCCCTCCATAGTGGGTCATGTATTACTTTTCTATGAATAAGTTTTTTCCACAGCATTCCATCTGCTATTACACGATGCCACTCTTTACACACATATTCAGCAGACTGTAGAGAAGAAGCATTGAGATAAGATAAGATTTTTTCAGCAACATGCTCAAGACCTTTCGCTATTGTAAATGAAAACAAGTTAGTGTTAAATGGTCATCCCTACTAAACAATAAAATTCAACCTTACTTAGTTTGGGCACCTATACTAGTTAACTGAGAGCAAATTATATCTAGACATAGCAATGGCTCATCAAATATTCAATCATTAGCGAATAATCCTGCAAATAAATACCAAGCACGTTTATTTCACTCTACCACATGAGAATTTCCAAATTTTTAGAACGTTGTTCTAATATGTTAAACTTCTAAAAACGTGTCATAACTGAAACAGGTTTCAAGTATTAAACATCTTTAATTATCTCAAGAACCAAAATAAAAAACTTCCTATATTTTTCAAGCCTTTGAAGAAAAATTGAAATTGTGGAAAGAAATCTGTGACTTATGAACAAACAGACAAGAAGATTCACAGTATAGTACAATATCTCTATTTGAGCCTAATTTTAGACCTCTTTTATAAAAATTGGGTGCGATTTTATTATCGCAAAAAATTCTATTGTATCTTTTTGCATAGGACATAACTAAAGCAAATGCCAATCGTTATTTGGATATAGCTAAATTTGGAGATATAGCAACAAGCTCATGAAAGTAAAGTGCCGGTATACAATTGAAATTGATATTTATTATGCACTGCCCTATGAGGCACAGCAAAAATGATGCTGGCACTTTTAAAACCAAATAATAATAACATTTTAATATAACTAGATATCTGGTAAATATTATGATATTATAGAAACCTCTAAAAAGCCTATTCCAATTAAATAATAATTAAGACAAAGCCTAAATTTACAATTTTCAGGTATCCATTGGAGAATTCTGGATTTAAATATTTCTAAATTGTCAAAGGACCTAATATTTTATATATAATATAGGACAAAATTCCATATTATAGCTCCAAACTAATCTTTAATCTTATTCACTGCACGTTTATTAATTTTATTTGTTAACAAACTGTTTCTCCTATTATTTGAAAAAACAAAATTTTATTATTTTATTAATATTAGGGATGCCAAGACCCACAACAAAGTTTTGGATATCAAATGGAAGACTATATTACGTGATTTCCAAAAAGGTCTAATTTGTCTCAATAGCAGCTACGGTTCAATAATTAAAACTGTTTGAAATCTCAAAATTCATGAATTTTAATGTCAAAATCTCTTAGCATGAAAGCGGAGACAAAAGTGAGTGTGCAGAGGGTAAATATTGACATATCACATTGTAACTTAACCAAAAAAAATTTAAATAACCTAAAATTAAAAAGGGTGCAAAAAATTTTGAAAATGAAAACAATAAAATTCTCTTATCAGAGAAACTTGTCACAAAATGTAAAATACAAAATGTAAAAAATTTAAGTTACTAGCCGTAGTTTAAAAATCTACCGTGTGTTTTAAAAATCTACCGTGTGTTTTAAAAAGCTCCACACTCTGGTTTATCACCCGTTCTGAAAAAATAATCACTAAATGTCATTTCAGAGCTCTTTAGAGACACTAAATGCAATAAAATAAAAAAGCATAATGTTATCTAACCAGTTAGTTAATTCTGCACTCTTTACAGATATGTATAAATTTAATCACTTTTTTTTTTAGATTTAAAAGTAAAAGAATAGCTCATGTATACATCCAGTAAAGCAGGATACTGTGTAAGAGGACTATCTATAACATCCACGGTCTCTTGAATTTAGAAAAAAATGAAACTAGATGCCAAACCCTGCACTCCTCCGCTTTGTTTATAAGGAATTTATTTAAATCCCCTGATTTTTATGAAAACTATCCCTACTTGAAGCTTTTTTATCGTGGAAACATTTCAGGAGTGTGGACCTTGCTTGCAATTATATTTATTAATATACATTCTTGGTTCGAACAGGAATTCAATATGAGAGTTTTCAGGTGGTTATCAGGAATTTAATTTCCTTAAAAATCTTAACATGAAAAATAATTGAGTCTTTTCAATGAATATAACATCTCTACTTTAAGTTTTTTCCTTTTTTTTTTCAAAGCATAAACCAGATACGCAAGGAGCTGTGTGGTCTACAAAATTACAAATTTCAGTATTTTTAAGGATAGAGATATTAAAAAGCAATGATCTAAGTGCTGAACCTTGCAGAGCTCCTTGCAATATTCCAACTACTAAATGTTGTGCTAAGCCTTGTTTTTTTTTCCATCTATCAGATAAATAACTTATATTTTGGGAACCATAAAAATATAATTCAACTATTAATAGCTCATGATTGATTGTGCCAAAAGCATTAGATAAATCTATTAGGACTGCACTATTTTACCCAATACTATTATTATATCCAAACAGAAAAGGTGACAAGCGTCATAACAAGTTTTAATTTTAGTACACATAATTCTTTCAAAAACTTTTGAGACTGTTGGTAAACTTACTGGTCTATAATTTTTCACCTTAGTAGTTCAATTACCCTTTTTATAAATAGGTATTACATTTGCTAATTTCAGGTTCTTGGGAGAATCACATTCACCCATAACCTCTTTATTCCAGATTTCAGTTAGAAAAGGTCCACATTCACTTGCTACATCTTTTAAGCATTTTGCAGGATTATTTTTATATTTTTTATTATTCTTTTCATCTAGGTTTGAAATTTCTTGCACGAATTCACTTAAGCCTGCTGTTTGAAAGTTAAAATTGGAGTCTAATACTATATGTATTATTTTTATTACAGTTATGCTAAGCTGGCTTTCAATTTTTTTTATCACAATTTCTAAGCCTAAGTGATCTGTCAAATTCAAGATATGTGCTAGTAATCTATCCCCGGAAATTAAATGCTGTTGCAAAATTCTAGTGTTAATAATTTAAATAGGGCAATGCGCTAGCAACCTCTCTCCTCACGAACCTTTTTATTTTGTTCTTTATGTTTTATATTAAACTCCGTATTTGTTTTTAATATGCCACTATATTTATGTGAGCAAGGGAAAATGATATATATTCTTGTTTATTTTAGGTAAATAAACCTACATTATTCACACAATATATTCGTATCTTCAGTTTACATCATCACTTAATTCATCTTCATCACGACAATTTAATTCAAGGACTTTTATCAAAGAATTCACTGAAATAGTTTGCAAATGTATCAGCATTAAATTTATCATAAAAATTATATCAAAATATGTCATCTGATTGACTTGGTAAGTAAGCAACCAAATAAGAGCCAGAGCTTTAAAAATATTCATTTCAATAAAAATTGCTTCAAAATAATCTGTGTCTTACTAAAAATGTCTTACTAAAAACCTTACTAAAAATGTCTTCATGAATATAATTATAATAGTAATAATAAAATTTCAACATACTTCCAATGTATATATATTTTAACGTGGGCCCAACAATTAGCTTTGACCTATTTATTTCAAGGGCCCACGGGATCGATTCGGATGTTTGCATTAATTCAAAATCTATTTTTAATTGTTATTTTGGGATATCATGCGTTAAATAAATTGTTCATCCTTTATTGGAAAGCGGTGATTTTCAAGATTATTGATACAAATTTTTGAGGTTGTGCTTTATATTTTATTGACAAGAACATTTTTATTGCTTGTAAATATAACCCCTAAAAGAAATAGAGACGCTTTTTTCCTATACATATTTTACTTTAGGTTTTACTTTATTAAATCTAGGTCATTATATTTCTGTAGTATTTTAATATTTGTAACGTTCCTGTGCTTGTAGCAGCTTGTATTTTATTTAGATTTAAACAATTTTCAAATACTAACAGCACAAAATATATATCGATTGATTAGAAAGAGTCCAACAACACAGAAATTCTTCTTAAAACATATCAATCAAGTCAATGAATATAAATTTTTCAGGTTTAAAATAATAAACATAAATTACCTGGTAATGCTGAAATGAAGTCTCTTTGTAGCATTGGCTTTAAAAATATATTAATATGTCCATGTTGATAATGAGACATTTGCAATAGCAAATCCTCTATATAATCCACTTGGTCTTCAGCAGACCAAGTTTCAAAACACCTAAAACATTGTTCTTTTTCTATTTCATACCGAGAATTTGCACAAGTTAATGAAGTATTTCTAATATTGTCAATAATTTCACTTTTGTTATCTTCAATTTTATCTGATGAAATTGAATTTAAATTCACCATCTCACAGTCCATACTAGTTAATAATAAGGAGAATTGTTTTCTATGAAATTAGGGTAAAACTAAATCTTGAAATCTAATTAAACATTTCGTGCTTCAAACTTCTAAACATCAATTAAATGCCAACAAACCAGGTGTAAATGATGTTGTTGATATCAAACTTTATGAATTTGATCTGTAATGTTATTTAAAAAAATTACGAATTTGACGTCATTATCAAATAACAAAACAGGGGGTTGATAACAAACTAACTTTTGAGTACATTTAATTAAATTTTTGAGAAAAACTTGATAAAAAATGTTTTAATCAAAAGATAACTAAATGTTTAACAAAAATATCAAAAAAATTGTTTGATTTGAGTAAAAAAATATTTTTTAATGCTCAAGAAATGTGTTTAGATGGTTTTTAATATCTTTACTCGGCACCAGATCGCAGCAAACCATATCAAAACACTAGCCTGAGG